>JAOEHI010022906.1:0-26962 GCA_025447815.1 Percopsis transmontana | reverse complement strand
CACACACACACACACACACACACACACACACACACACACACACACACACACACACACACACACACACACACACCTGTACGGCAGCTTCATAGAACTTGTGAGATAGCTTGCCTAGCTCTCCATGATCTCCTGCAGCGCCCTCTGTGGTGGGGGAGGTGTATTGCTCGAGATTATCCAACTGCTCCACCTACATGTTATAATGACACAAAGTATGCATGCAGACAGGCATGAGCACACAGACACACACCAATAGGACACTTGCATTTGATTTGCATTCAGCTGATAACTCATTTCAACAATAAACTTACATTAGATTACATTAGAAATACTTTACTGCTTTTAATATGATGTAAGCTTTTTTTCCTCTTCTATTATGTTCTGTTTATGTTTGGCTACGACAAGGAACTTCCCCTCTGGGGTAATAAAGTTGAAAGTAATTAAAGTTAAAGTTGAACGCGTTTAATGTGAAACCAAGAATACATGAATGAGTCTTTTTGATTCAAATGTTATAATGCACTTATACCTCCAATAAGAACAAACTGGCACGAGCTACTTTGATTTTTGCTGTGTTACTCACGCGCTCTGTCTAGATTATTACTGAGATTTAAGGAACTCTGTGGAACCATGTTTGAGTCTGATATCTGCCCAAAGCCCGACACGTTATCTTATCAGATCATTACTGTATTTAAATAGACAATAACAGCTAGGATTAAAGCAGCCTCACCTCTGCTAGGGGGAAGGGGTGTTCTTTCAGCAGACTGGACACTCGGAATCGGCACAATCCGGTGATAAGGAGGGTGTAGTGGGGCTTTGGCCAGTTACTGCCTACCACCTGGACAGCCAGGCCTGCGGTTCCAATACTAAAAAAGACACAGGAAGACATAGATAACGTCAAGAAGATAAGAAAAACACACACACACACACACACACACACACACACACACACACAGGCAGACTGACAGACGTGCTTATTGAACTCTCTGTCTAGCCAGTGGCTGTGCTAGCACACCTCTGTCTCCAGGCATTTTTATATCCATCCAGGAGTTTTACAGTCCGTTTAAATGCAAGTTGGAGCTCTTTAGCTCTCTTTTTAACAAAGGTGGTCCAAACTAGGCCATGGACATTACAGTAGCATTACTGTAGTCTCTGGTTGCACAATTACAAGCATGCAATACTGTACCAACATACTAATAAAAGACAATTAAAATGTTCTAGTGGGAAATTTATATAAGAATGTAGTCATGTAGTATTGTACCATCTATAAGAAAGCCCGAACAGTGGCATAAAGTAGGCTACATAAACCATGGAAGAGATAACGAGGACTTGTACTGGGTGAAAGGTTGAAGTCCATTTCTATGCATGCTGATCCAAGTTAGGTGGCTATCCATTGGTTTAATTAACAGGGGCGCTACTTAGCAAATGTTATTTTCCTTAGGCTAATTTGTAATTAACTCTGCAGATCGTATGAGGTTATATCAGATAGCTATGACCTAACTTTACATCCTAACACAACACGTCCAACCAAGGATATTACCGTACATTCTAGAATAGCTTTATAATTGACAGGACAGAGGGATGATTCAGTAAGTTACCTATGAAGAGTTGGGAGTTCGTCCGTGTCATGTTCTGGGTCTCTCGTGTTGGGAATCACACCTATGATTGTGCTTTTCAACGAGGTTCCTTTCAACAAACGGCTTTTAACAAGCTGCATGTTGCGCGGAGTGTCCACGCTGATCCTCATTGTGGATCCGGGTAAGAGAACCCCTTCGTGTGTCAAAAGCAAAGGGAGACGGCTCGGGATCTGAATTCCGCCCTTAGAAGACATTTTCCAAATGTTTTGGTAGCCTTCTTAAATGTTGTCCAAACTACTGACACGAAGAAAACGCACCCCCGAATCCTTATGCTGTTGACAGCACTGAGGGCCTGACGAAAACATTGAAAACAACGGAAGCCCTCATTAGACAAAATTTTGCAAACTTGCTTCATCTAAAAAAGCAAATTGTAAATACGTGTTAAGTTATTATTAATATATATTATTATATACGAGTGTTATTTTTAAATATTGTTATTATTATATACACTTAAATGATTACATTTGTAATAATTAGACTAACGTTACTCGACAAAACTGCGATGATTGAAATGATGAACACGGCATTTATTTTTTGTTCTTAGGCCTACTTTCTGCAGTCTGGGGACTATTACTTAAATACATAGCACATTACACTTCAAACTCAGTAATATAATAGACATGTGAAAGAAAATACTTTCAAACTCATGGTCCTAGAACGTGTAAAGTATTTTTGTGTAAAGAATATTTGAAATCTTTGAGTTTACTATAAAGCCATTAGGCTACTTTATACAATAAATCGACAATAACACAGCTACTGGCTGGTTAGGGGAAATCCGTCTTTGCAATCCTCAGTTGTATTCTATTTTGGTTGCAAAAAATATGCTTCATAGAGTCTGTAATATAACAGAACACTGCTTTATTGTATAACAAATTGCTTTATTGACAGTATCTCAACATGCTTAGCCCAAAGAGCACAAATGGATGATGAAATATTATTTGCATCTATAATCTGACTAAACCAGCAAGTCAACATTCACAGGAATGATTAGGAATGATGGAAGGCTCACACACAGGGCCTTGATGAAAAATACCACATAAATAACATTAGTAGGCCTAGACCTAAGTGGCGAAAATAAATATGTATCTCTAGTAACTGTTTTATCTAATATCTGACATACAAGCTACATCTTAGCATTGCAGTACTAGAAGGAAACTTCTGTTTAACCCTCGACTCAACCGGTGAGTGGGACTGTAGGGAGAGACACGGAGCTGGCGGCTGAGGGGAGACTATCTGGCCGCGGTGCGATCATCAAAATTCCCTGTTCTGATTGATGAACGCTTTGAAGGGTAGTCCAAAAACCTCATTGAAAACAAATCAATCACACACAATTGACGAAAAGTGGTTAATATGAATGTCAGTGGTGCTTAGCTAAATTCCCAGATGCTAACAGCGCTGGCGCCGAGTAAGAACTCCGACTTTTATATATAGCAGATGCAACATTATACATTTTGATGAATTGAGCACAAAAAGGTATTTACAAGTGTAGGCTACATTAAAAAAAACTTGCAACACATTTGATACTAAATTAATATGAAAATATTCGATGTCATAATCATATATTATGCAAATTATGTGAAAATGATGTATGACGTCTTTCAGCCAGTTTTTGAGCCGGCCTTATACATTCTGTCAAACAGTTGGCAACACTGAGATTAATATTCCTTTAATTGCCTAAATTGTCTTACTGTGATTAACCAGTATTAAATGTATGTTTGTAACACAAGTCACGGTTCACAAATTAAACTTTAACCCAAGGGTACACAGTTAATTCCTCTGACAGTTCCATAAAGATAATTTGAATTGTTTAGATTGTGAAGAAGCTGCATGGTATAGATGCCAACTTTTAGCTCCTGGTCAATTGATTAAAGTGGAAAAAGTGTCACTGAACTTAAATGAGATATAAAAAAAATATTTTAAAAAATCGGATGACATTTCTGAAGACTGCAATCAGTCAAACAAGGACAAAAAAATGAAACATTGACACATTGTTATTCCCAAAACCTTAACCTTATCCTAAGTATTTCAAATCAACAGCCAAGGTATCCAGTAACAGGAGCAAGTCAGTAGTCATTCAATGGAGGATTTCACACAGACATTTGGAGTTGATTAAATCCTCCTCATCAACAGGCAGAAAAAAGCTCTCTGGGACTTGGGTTTTGGCTCAGGGAGAACTGCTCAGTTACATAAGTCAGTTGCTCACTTGGCAGTGAGTCAGAAGTCTCTGGAGAATGCCAGGGATGTGACCTCTCTCTTATTTATGGACACAGCTTTAAAGAAATAATATATCAAATACTATTGGTAAATGTTGAATATACTGTGTATGGCATTATAAGTCTATGTACTATATGTTCAGTACTGTATTTATTGTTGCTGAACATTGGAGATGCAGTAATGAGGCACAGATAAGCTACTTACTAAAACCTCACACTCAGGCATTATTGTTAGTATAAAACAGAATTGACAGAGGGATCACTTCCACAGCCTGTACTGACCATTGGCTTAATTGGCCTTCTTTTGTACTGACCAGACATATTATGATGTTACAGAGGTTAAAGGACCTGCTACTAAATGTCAGATGGGGTCTGGTGAAAGATCCTGTAATCCTGCCCCTGCTTTCTTCCACCAATAAGTGAAAGAAAGAAAAAAGCAAGTAAGAAAGTGGTAATTTCAGACAAGCAAATAGGGTGTATAAAGAACAACAGCGACATAAGGAAACAGAGAACGCCAACTAAAGAGTAGAGGAACCATTATATATCTGTAATTTATTGCCAAGATGGAAACTTTAAATATAATATGTTGATTAATAATTTTTACACCGTATATTTGAAAGGGAACAACTTCAAAGTACTTTTTTGACAAGCAATTTAAAGTAATATTTTATATAGAATCAAGCTGACTTGTTTGTGTGGCATTATATGGCTGACTATTTTATGTTGCCTACTGTTGCTGTTGATATAAATGTATACATATGCAGGTTAAATAATACATTCACTAGCAAAATACATTTGGACCATACAAAAACTCACAATATGACAAAATCATATTAAAGCAAATTATCAAAATTTAAATATCTAATTTCTTAAAGTAAAATATATTATATTATTTCCGTGGTTATTTGCTTCATTTATGAGTATATGCACACTATATAGCTGTTCTATTAGCAGCATGCCATGCTACATTGCCGACCATGTGTATACTGTACTTGAGGAATGTGAAATGGGTGTGGTTTTGTTGAATTCATATGTATACATATATACTGTATATATATATATATATATATATATATATATAAATGAACAATTCTATTTTGAATAGCTGTGCCTCATTGGATTCTGTTATACAATAAACATATTTGCACATTTGCATTGATTTTACATAGACAGAAAGACAAATACATAAAGGTTAACAGATCCATGAATGTATAGGTTGTAGATAAATGTTGTAAAATGAAAGTCAACAGTCTGTTTTTAGGCAACTAGTCCAATTTGTGTACACAGTTACTTGTATCCTGGTGTGTTGATATTTGTATAAAAACTTCCCGAAAGATTCGGGATTCAGCTCACCTCAGGTGAAGGTAAAATGTCCTACTGTGATGAAATCACTGTCCTGTCTGTCACCAAGGCTTTCTGTGTGCAAAGAAACAGCCATGTCCTCAAGCCAGGGTGAAGTTGGTCTCTGATGTTACCGCATCCCACCCCCCTTAGATTCAAAGTGAGCATCCACCCTAGAACAGTGTCGTGATATTCCCAGGGACATCATGCAAATTTCTGACAACAATTCAGTCCAGGAAATTATAAAACTAATCCCCATTATACATCAGTAAGGACAACTTCACCCTCATGGCCTCTTAACGCTCTGGCTGCACATCTTGGTTTCTGCCTTTCCTCCAATAGGAAGAAACACAGGCTGAAAAAGAGCAGAGCAGTAATAATTATGAATTATATTATGAATTAAAAAAACATTCTGAGGGGAATGATTAGTTGGATTTCTGTGAAGGCTTATGGTAAAGACATGTCTTAATATGTTCTACTGGAAAGAACGGGGTCACAAACTCCAAAAACTATATTACAGTGTAACTTCTTCGACACCACTATTATATATATATCATAACACTGTAACATAGTTTAAGGTGGAAAAAGTGAACCTATCCTATTATATCAAACCCTTATTTTAGCTAAGTTATGAATTTCTGGTTAAGACATATTCATCAACAACTACACCTTTTAGGCACTTTAATAATACAATAATTATGTTTTTTGGAAGTATTGATAGTGTAAGTATTCCTTTAAGCATTTTCCCTCTTGCTTCTTACTCACATTCGTGTTGTTGGTCTGTGCTGAGGAAACAGTCGCGGAAGAGGCAATGCATGGTGCGTCGGAAGTTGGACATGAGTGAATTAGGATATGCTAGTCGCCAGCTCGACTCAGGCACTTTGTCGGGCTCCTCTGTCAGCCTGTCCCATATGTCCTGTATTCGCTCTGGAAGATCTTTCTCCAACTCCTAGGGACAGAAAACATTTGTCTGTTTTGTCTGTTTTTACTGTAATATCCTATATCATTCAAACAGAAAACCTTAGAATGGAATTTCTGTTATTCATGGTTCACAACACAATCGATGAGTATGCCTTTAAGATAATGCATAGTAGGGCAACATAAGGCAAACATAAGGCCCAGTTTTTCTTATTGTTTAAACTATGAGAGAAAATATATATTTTTGCATTATTAAAGAGTCGAAATCAGGCATGTTGTTTGTGTGTGTGTGTGCTTGAACTTACCTCAGGGCTATAAGCCATTACAAGGACCCCCTCAGCATCTTTAAAGCATTTCTCTAACTTGGCAGTGTACAGGTAGGACGGATGTCTTTCTGGCAGAACCCGCAGGATCTGGAATTTAATAAAGACAGCTTTCATAAATTCAGAAGCATTTATTTGCATTTGTCTCATGTGACCACCACTTTAGAATGTAGAAATATAGGGTTTGTGTTGGTACCTTTTTTAGTACGCCTTGGTTGACCAGAAACCATAACCTCTGAAGAACAAGCTCCTCCAAACCCTCCTCCTTCATCCTCTGACGGGTGCACATGAAGAGGAGAGACATTTTAGTAGAAGAGAAAAAGACAAAATAATGATAATGATAAAGGCAGGAAACAGGGGGCAGGATAGCCTAGTGGTCTAGGTGTTGGACTACCAGCCAGAAGGTCATGGGTTCAAGACCCAGACTTGGCCTACCTGTAAGCATCTTTGAGCCTTAAGCACGATGCCTAACGCCTATCTGCTCCATGTAATTGTAAGTTGCTTTGGATAAAAGCATCTGCTAAATGACCTAATTGTAATTGTAACAGGAGTAGGAGAGAGATGCAGCATTCATCAACTGGGTGGGGTTAGGTAACTTGCTTCAGGGTGTACCTGCCCCACATTCAAGGATTATTTTGCTTGTTGCCACTCAAACAGCCATAGAGCTGTTGCTACCCTACTCTTTATAGTACTCTTCATAGTTATTTTGGGTGGTATGCAGATCCGTTTTCTTCTTTCAGTCTATCAGTCTGCTGCATAATGTGTTAGGTAACATTGCCATAGCCTTATACATACCGTCCAGCTGGCATTGTGCTGTGCGTTTGCACCAAGGAGACACTTATGTAGCATGAGCCTCTGTGTTCTGTATTATGTGAGTAACTTCCATTCTCTAGGCCTATTGTGGTAGTTTTTGTACGGTTTTGTGTATCTTTTCAGGGAGGTTTTAGTGGGAACTCCTGGGGGAAGGTTGGTCACTTATGTGGCCCCATACAGCCTTGTGTGTACATTTTGTTGGTCAATGTAACAATAGCATACTGAGTTGTGGTCATGAAGGGAACCAAACAAAATCATTTCTCGAAAGAAATTCTTATCCCCATGTGGTCATTGCTACATCAAGTTGCCCCTAATGTGCCTAAAGATGAACACATTTGAACTTTGTTCCTCTGCTGGTTTACTAAAATTGTTAACCCTCCATCAACTCACAGCCAACTCACGCTATTGTTGGGGAGAGAAAGACAGACAGACAGACAGACATATTGTCTTACCAGCCTACTTATGTTGGATAGTTTGAAGACTTCCTCAGCGTGAACCTTGATTGTGTAGTTAATGGGGAAGTAGTCTTTCTACATCATTAAGCAAAAGAAAAACAAGAGAGTCAGATAGAGACGGGGAGAGAGAAACCACCTGCAAACATTACATTACATTACAAGTTATTATCATTACTACAGCAAACAGAATAACATTTATCTAGACAAAGCAATGCCTTCAAATGAAATGTTGTACCATCCCTCACCATGTATAGTCGCTTATGGCTCAAGCTTCCATTGAGGGTTTTAATGGCTGTACACAGCCCAGGGGGTGTCGGGGCCATCAGAGCTGGCACTAGCAGTACAAGGCCTACAGGGGGAGACATGGAGCAAAGCATTAATACAGTGGCCTATTGTAAATGGGTCCTGACACACAGCCCGCCTTTATTATGTTTTGTAAACACGTCTTTGGAAAAATGCTCACACTTTGGGCACACACTGGCAGATGTCCCCCAAAAACCCTTAACAGCTAACATTATAACCGATTATTGTGTTTTCCTCTAGCTATCTGACAGTGTGCTCATTGTGGCCAAACAAATCAGTCACCACATTTGACCCTGAGCAGCTGTTAATGCTTGACTGCTTGTACGTCATGGGATCACCCACATTTTTAGAGCTTCCTGGTGAGCTTGTCCCAACATGATGGGACGACAGAAGTGTAACAGTAGAGTAATACTAAAGTATGTAACTCTAGGCATTGGGGTTCATTTTGGGATATATGGAAAGATTTGGGTTGATACAGTTTAGAAATTTGAAAAAAAAAAGAAGTGAATACACCCCACCAGGATGTATAATTATCCTTTTGGCAATATCTCCATAACTATAATATTCATAAATGTCAAAATGACCCAAAGGCCTGGTCATTGAAAGCTGATATCTCAGCAGTAACGTTACAACTGAGGTGTTCGTAACAGTAGAATGAAATTATATTTTTACATTTACGCTGAATAGCTAAATAAATAGTGTGTGTTGCATGTGATTTGAATCTACTGCTCAAATACTCTCCATCCTGCCATGTAGTAGACAGTAGTCTAGGATTACCAGCGGTATTACTTTAGATCTACAGGAGTTTAACTGTCCTGAGCCGTCAGGACAGGTTTGGATTAACTAACATTAACAAACAGGTTTGGATTCCAACCAAAAGCTGTGAGGTTGCACATGCTTCTCTACAGGAAGTGGTGAATTTGTATCTATCACTCCACTTCTAGCAAAGTTACAAATGTATTATTCTTGCCATATGTTATGTTTGGCCCTATTTTTAAAGCAATTGCCTCTTCACAGAACACTATTGATAGGGGATATGATCCACCTGGTGGATCTACGATGTGGATAATTATGTAAGACACACCAGCTGTGCTGGGCTGGTCTATGAACAGCCAAAACTCTCCAGAGACATTGACCAAATTTGATGGAACGAGTCTCAGTTCCTCTACCTGAAGAGGCAATTACTTTAGTAAGAAGCAATCATCAAGAAGGTTACAAATGTAACTTCTGTACAGAACACTTTTTTTAAACAATTGCTTTCCTTTACTACATTTTGAAGATTGAAGCAACCTAAATTATATTCACCATCTTGAGTGAGTAAAAAATTGTAAGAGACATTAAACATGCCAAACTATTCCTTCAGGGGGTTAGTGAAGCCATTAGAGGGATATAGTATCTATTGTTGACGTTCATGTTGACTCAAGATACTGTATGTAACACCTAACACAGTAATGAATCCTATCCTACCATTATCAAAGTTGTCACAAATTTAGAAATGCACAAGATGGTTTCTTTAGTGCAATGTGTGTAGTACAAATTCACCTCATCTCCCTTGTCGGCAAAGACAAGGGACATATCTAATGTCCTTTTTTTAGTGGGTCTCAACAATGGACCTGAGAATGCAGAGATCTGACCTTGAGTAGACTAAAACAATAACTAGCTACACTTTGGGTTGCAAGTGTAATACCTCTGTGTGGGGTGAATGAGAGCAGGCGCAAGCCAGAGGAACACACACACGAGCGTGCAGTGAAACGCATGAAGCATAATTTAATATACGATACGCAGGGCGTTAAAGCCAGAAACAGCAAACAATGAAACTTAAATATATGTCCTAATCAACCCTAAACACATGCACCTGCACGGGGCTAATCCCTGGCAGGTGCGCAGCCCTGATGGGAGGCACGTAGCGTGCACGAGCGTGTTCACGCCGATAGTGACAGCAAGGAGGTTTGAACCACTGCTGGAGAACCACACACATCCACACCACTCCTTGTCCACCACTGTTTACAAACGCAATCAACCAAAATTCTCACTTCTCAGTCTCAATCTCTGAGGAATGTGTTTTTACGCTGTCTGTCTCTGTGTGTACATGTCATAGTTATGTATGACTGTGTAAACATGTATACCTCTCGATAATCCTATAATATGTGTGCACATGTGTTTCTGTGACTGTACGTGTTTGTGTGTGTGTGTGTACATTTACGGCAGACGCTTTCATCGCGAACTTATACATTCAATATTCATTAGAAGTTGGTCTGGATTGCGACACTGGCAGGGCTGTTTGAAAACAGGTTCTACTAGCCAGAGAGATGTTAGTCAAAAGCTGCACTTTGATTGGACAACACAAATGATTGTAGCACCCCCGTCGATTCCCAGACGTGCAACTGCTAGGGTATATACAGTATATTTACGAACAGCTGCATCACCGGTTCTTTGCAAAATTCTGTCTGCTAGCATGTGTAATCTATTGTTACGCTAGCATGCAGTTAATGCCACACAAAAGTGGCCTCTATTGCTGAAAAAACAAATAGAAGCATCTACTTATTGAGGCCAATATTACCAACCACTGACAACAGAATTAATCTAAATACAATAGTAGTAGAAAAACAACAGGGTAAATCTGTTTTTTTACGTGCTCTGTATGTTTGTTTTGCTTATCTTCGGGGCTGGTCACCCCTTCCATGCATTTATGAGAGGTTGAGAAAGACACATGAACAGACACGTCAAACAGCAATCAGTCCGTCTTTGAAATACTTCCAATAACTGGAATGCAAGAGCAGACATCACACTATCAGAGGTTGACCACTGTGGAGGTAATATACTGTACACAGAATCTCAAATACAAGATTGTTGAACTAAATATTCTTATATTCGACATATGCAGCATAATATAGCTTAGTGTTCTTCTTATGGGTTTAATACAATTATCGTACATGCCTGTAATGTAACGGGAGTGTGCTTGAGCCCTTCTCAGAAACAAAACACCAAGAAGGAAGTTTCACTATAGGTACACATTATGGAAGGAAGTTGAATGACACAACAGTTTACTTGCAACAGCAACATCATGCAACTTTTATTGAGACAAGACAGACCAGTTAGCATATCCTTACTCTCCCATTAAAATCGCAAACTGTTTGCAAAGCTTTGGTAAATTTCTGAATGATGCTTAAAAATAGTAATATGCCTCAATAGTAACACGCTAATGGTGACTTAGTCTTTTGGGGTGCAATAATTTCAAAAAGTCACTTCAAGTTGCTCACTGACAACAACTGGGCGTTTCAGGTGTTTAACCTCCATCTCAAATGTCCTTCAGGATTTACCACAGCATTACTTAAAATGTCCATTCCGAAAAAGCTTCAGATTTAAATGTTTTGCTTGTATTTGTCTATACAAAGCGTCTCTCACTTCTAGTCAGTTAGCCCCTCCCTTCACGCTGCTGTAAGCTAGCACGCTCACCAGTGTTTTAATAGCAACTTTCTGGCCTTCCCTAGTGACTAAAAATCTTGTCCATTTCCCTGACTAAGGAAATGGACAATATTGTCAAAGAAAATAAGACCATAAAAGAGACTATATTGGACACACAAACGTGCAGCATGCATGATAACCAAATTTTCTCTGGGATCCCTGAAAATAAATCCACCGGGCTCATCGCATCGGAGGGACATCACTGAGGGGGCCTCAGCCCATCATCACAAAGTTTGAACATTTCTAAGAAAAAGAGATGATAAAAAGCAAGGGCAGAGAATTAAAAGGAATTTGCTATGGCCTCAATTAACAATTCCGTCCGAAATCCACGTACGCCGCAAGAGGCTCTATCCTCTTCTTAAACAACCTCGAGCAAAAGGGAATCTTGTACATCGACGGCCAACTATTTCACTATCCCAAGATTACACTGTGACTTTTCTAAATAAAAACTTTTTTTTTTAAATTACACCAGAAATACTACCTGAACAAACCAGTGTTCTCTCTCAAGCTACTGTACCTCCCTCTCTCTCTCACCCCCCACTTTTTCCTTTTTTCTTTAAAATAATTTATTTGATTCTCAGCACTATCCTTGTTTTATTTCCTTCTTCTATGACTCCACCTTTTCCTTCTTCTCTCACCCCATTCCCCATTTTATGAGCTTAAGAACAAATATACATTGTCCCTGTGGTAGGTCTTTCTGCTTTCGAAGAATCTGTCTAATTGATGTGCAGCAGGTTATTTGTGATCTGAGCCAGCAGTATTTCATGAAAATTTCCTTTCATGCCTTTAAATTTAAAGCCCCATCTGACTGGAACAACCTGCCCAGTTCACTTAGATCTATTACCACTTTATCTTCAAACAACCTGCTCCTGTTACTAACTATACTGAGATTATACTCATATATCCTGATACTTGAATTTATTTCTAATATGTAGGTGCATGTAAAGGCACATATATAACTTTATATGGGTATGTATATATTCACTATATGTATTGGGTAGGGGAGTGGCTAGGTTGGGAGAGCGTATGTTTGTGTATGTGTGAATTTATGTTGTTTTTACTTTGTGTTGTATTTTTTGTTTTTTGTTTATTTGTGTTAAGGACCCCCTTTTAATAGAGCACTAAATTGTTTAAAAGAGCACTAAATTGTTAACAAGTTGACCAGTTTGATGAATTTTAAAATGTACAAAAGTTTCTGTGGGGGACCATGCCCCTGGACCCCCCTAGAGGGTCTGAGGTCCACCCACCACAGTCTCACAGAATGCTGTGGGAAACACTGCTGTTGACATTGTATGTACTTAATTTGAAACACACATCAGCCTTAATTCGATCCTCATCCCAGTGAGACAGATAGAAGCTCTCCTATCTGTCTCACTGGGATGAGGATCTATGAAAAAAGGACAGATAAAAGAGAGAAAGTTAAAAGATTAGCTATAAGCAGAGAGATAAATAAAGACAGAAATGATACCTATTTCCACTCTTCACTCAAAATGTAATGATTTGGGTTGTTTTTTAAAAACTAAAATTACATTCTGACCTTACACACAAACATACATATGGGCCTACACACACACACACACAATCACTCTTACCTAAAAGGCCTGCAAGGAGGCAGTTTGAGGCGGACGGTTGTACCATGCTCTGGTTTGGGTTTAACCCTTTAGTTCCACAGTGCCTTCAGCTTAGCGCAGTGTGTGGACAGGCCCACACAGAACACACAAAGACATACGCGTCAGCCTACAGCTCGTCAGCATGCAGCTCGTCAGACACGCAGGAGGACTGTGCAGGCCCTCAGGTCTTCACAAGGTCGCTCTTCATTTCTTAAATAGGCTAGCATGAATGCACTCAGGTCAGGTCAGATGGTCTTCGTCCTCCTTTTACTTGGAGGAAAGTCTGAAACCAAGAGTCAGAAACACAGCAGTCAGAACACATATCAGTAAGATATGTAAATACACAGCATTCACATAGACGTTAAAATAGGATTGCAATTGAGCCAACAGAGATGTACTGGCTTTACAATGCCATCTCATTTTCAACCCAAGTGCAAATCCAAGGTTTGTTCGCACACACACATTGAAGCACCTCAAAACTGGCTGCTCAATGCTTTTCTTGATCATGAGCAGTATTTCATTTCAATTAGATTGAATGTGAAAATTATACAATAACACAATAACACAATACAATAATATTAAATATAATAAAATAAAATAATAAAATAAAAAAAATCACTAATTTCTCCCATGGGAGAAACTTAATAGACAGAAAATTCTGGGCTGTCCCTTTAATACATTATTCTAAAATAATGGTTAGGCTTTTTTCACATTTGTCTTCACTTCAAGTTTCTTCCTAAGAGCATATGGGAGCCCATGTGAGAGGGGTCAAGCCACATCCGTTATGTCCACACATAAGCTTTACATTTTTACAACTTCTGAACAATGACTGAAATGGCGAGTTTTACAACACAACAATGCTGAACATTGGCGTCTAAGATATCTAACTAAGATATTATTTTCTGGGGAGATGTTTTCTGTCACCTGTGCAGCTGATCTCTCTTGCTCTCACTTTCTGTTTAGCTTAATTCATTTCTGCACTCCCAGTTTGCATCTATGTATTTCTCTATTTATGCTGTATACTTTGTGTCTTGAACTCAGAGAAAGACCACCATGTATGTACTCTGTATTCTGCGTCAGAAACGGACGTATTTAACGATTACAAACGAACGTCAGAGTTGGGAGAGTTGGTGAAATTGGCTAGAAGTCCCCTTTAAGTTGCTCTGACCTCTTCGAATAGTGGAGGGAAGAGTAAAGAAACGAGGGTTTAAGAGGACAGACCAGCACAATAAACAGAGAACCGTTGGATTCCAGCTGACAGACTCAAAAAAACACAATGTGATAACAGCACCAGTAAGCAGACAGTGGCTTTATAATCCACCAGCTGTGACTCTAAGTCTGTTTGACATGCAGCCAGTCTAGTGACCATACATGCTGTGGTGATTGGCTGTGGTTTTACCACCTAGCGTCCATCTTTGGCCAACTGTTAGGGCCATATAGATCAAAGTTTGATCTATATGAATGAGAAGTTTTTGATTTATCTTGCACACAGACACATCACAATGTAGAGTTACAATTAAAGTGAATCAAGTCTAAACAACAATCAAATACATTTAAAATCCTAATTCAATAAAAACAAACTTTAGCTATTGTAAGCGTAGTCGGGTCAGATGAGAGGAGCTTTCTCAGCTGTTTCTGTCACTGCAAGACTAACAAGACACTAACAAGCAAAATCTGGTATGGATTTTTTTATAGAGGTGGCTACTCTCACGCAATTAGAGTGTGATGTATTCATTTGGAGATGTGACTCGTCACTTTGAAGTAGGATAATGTCACTATTTGAGCATATGAAATTGCTGATTGTTTGCTGGTTTCCGGAATAATCGACAATTTTGTTGTTTATGATTTAAAACATCTAGCCTATCTAGCTAGCGACAAATGCAAGTGAGAACTTCCTCCAGCCCAAAAATAGCTAAATAAGGTCAAATGAAACACTGCAACTTTGTGCGTGCTTGCATGCGTTTCTTTATTAAATCAGTTCACCAAAAATAGATGATTGTATTTCACCTACTATAAGTCCAACATTGAAGTAATGAACTATGTTCATTTAAAAATAAAATATCTCATATGGAAGCTATGGCTACATGAATGACAGTGTGGTTTCAATCATTTACATTTGACACAGACAGTTTGATAAGGTTTGGACAGGAACCACAGAATAATAGAATAAGGAGGAGGCACAGAATATTTTCCTTTAAGTGTCTTATTCTAGGTACATATTCAGGTATCCAGGTCTGGAAATAATAGTTGAAAGTTATTCACCAGACCTGTCTGGTGACTGAGTTTTGGCAGTAGCCTAGCGCTTAAACTCAATTTACCGTAAATGCACAACCGCCAAAACTACTTGACAAGAAGGGTGGTAAACAATACAATAATTAACAGCAAGTGGCCTAACGCTCAAATATGGTAGTGTATCTTTTTGCAATAAGGACATTAATGCCGTTCCATGATCATGCTACGCAATGAAAGAACACGGAACAAATAAACAATTATTTATCTGAAAGCAGGCGATAAGTAACTTTTGTTGTTGCATACACACCTGTGTCTCCAACGACTTTCGGGTCTTAGAAGCTCCATTCACAACACCTCAGCGTGCACGGAAACACATGTGGTGCGCGCTGGCTCTGACACACACCTCCAATAGGCTACCACGAGACGAACAGAAGCCCTTCTTCCAAACGATGGATATGGCCAAATCCGGCCAGGGTTGATGCGTTAATATGCTGTTACATTGCCCACCATTTAACCCAGGCAGAAAATGCACCAATAGAAGTGATTAGGGGAAGTCCACCCCTTCTCATCGCGGCGCCTGTCTTTAACTCCGTGGATTGTCAAATGCGCCACAGATTAGGCCACTTTCCTTTTCGTGGCTTTGCCCCTTCTGCTATCCTCCCGTGAACGACCTACGCGCCAAGAGAGGTGGAACTTGCAATATCCAATTGCAGTAATTTTAACTTTCACTTTCGCTGCGTCATCCAACCGCATGTCACCTCGCGTTTACGTACTTCAAATGACCTGGTCATTCAAATTAACGTTAACCCGGTGGCCAGTCTGCCGATTACCATAATTTATCTTTGAAACTACAGTAAGGACATGCTTGTAAAGCAGGGAGAAGAATGTATTAGGCCTACTGAATTGGCCCGCGGTGTGTCAAACAAGTTAGCTATCATACAATTACGTAGCCTACTGTTTCCCAAAAATACGTGTATGTTCCAAAGACCAACTTGAGTGTGATAAGAACTGGAAGATTTGTTATGGTCCTTTCTAGCTGGCGACTATTGGGGAGAAAATCCATTGAGGGTCGCTGCGTCCTGCCAAGAATGGTTTGCCTACTGAAGTGCCACGCCAGGCCAGCGGCCACAACCGCCCACGGCTCGCTGATGGGCAGTTTAGGACTTTTCAGCTGCGGTGTAGAGGAAATGGATTCATATCAACTGGCAAACATAAGAAGACAGCAGTGGCCTCTGTTAAACGGTCACTTGTGACTCAAGAGTCCCAATCTGCTGCTCCCTCATCCAGCGGTGCTTTCCTTAGAGGCTACATTGGGCGGAAGTTACTCAGCATATTTTAGAAGTTGTTAACATGTTCATAAATTACAGTTTTACCAAGACCATACCCAGCCCAGGCCTTGAGTGGAGCAGGTATCTTAGCGTCCAATTGTTTTTCCTCTTCTCACTTTGTGAGTGACCCCTTTTGACTCAACTTTCCCCTTTGGACTTAAGTTGAACTGCTGACATTTGTCCACAAAGTCTACAATAGGCATGCATTTAAAAAAAAAGTGCTACAGAAAGCCTAAACATATACTGTAAAATAATGAAAATGATCGTAGCACCACAATATATATCCCAATACACCACCTTATAGATGACCTTGGCTGTCATAATTCAAGCGAGGCATCATCACTTTTTTTAGTGTAGGCTATCTGATCCCACTTGCTGACAGTTTATTGAACATTTATTGATGAACACTGACTTTTAATGGCTTCCATCCACATTTCTGGCCATTTCTGGCCTTAGCCTGTTGTCTGTGCTAACCAAGAAGTTAAGATAACATCCATGTCCGACTATACGTCTGGCTGTTGCATCATCATTAAATGTAGACATCATTGGTGAAAAACAGTGGAAGTTGTGTTTTCTTCTTCGCAACGTAGTAGGGAGATTCCATTACACCAGACTTAATTTGTCCAAAACACTCATACCCACACGGTGACCACAATACCATCTGCGGGCGAGACTGGATGGTGATCTAAGCTGGGGAAACCCCAGGGGATTTGAGGGGGACAGTGATGGAGACAGTCCTGTTACAGTAGGTGGAGGGAGGGTGACAGTGACAGACCGTTATAGACAGGATGCCTTTCAGAGATAAATCTTGGCACCCTAACACCATACGTGGTCCTATAATCGAGCTTCTGAGTTTCATGAACTTACCAGGCAAGTTAATTAAGAACACATTATTATTAACAATAATTACAAGGCCTGGCTAGAATCAGTAATGTAATGTATTCTTGCTATGTCTCGTTGATTTAATTCAGTTGCCAATAACTTTGCTGTCTATTTCTGTCACTAGCTTAGGCTTTTATTGATGGTCAGAGGTTTTCGAAGAAAGATGCTTTTGGTTTTGACCAGATAATGTTGCCATAGTTGCAACTATTGTTTGTCTCAAAGTTCTCCACCATAAAAATCTCATGTCAAGTTGTTGGAACATTAATTTCCATTGTAGGAGTGAGGTACTGCCACCCTTATTAATTATTTTTTTGTTCCATAAAATCAATAATTATTTAACTTGTCTCACTGTTGCAATCCCTATTCGTGATTCTCTTCATAGGTGAAATGCGTTCCACTTTTCTGCAATGACCATGAGTTGACAATTGAACCCGGCAAAAAGAGAGCATCAGCATGTTGTCAATATGTCAAGATTTCTTATACCTTACCTGGTGATTGAGGGTTTTACCTACTACATCCAGCTCTGGTAGCCTGCCTCCTAAAGTCTTTTACAAGAAATGAGAGAAGGATCAAATGGGTTGTCTTTGTCTAAGATTATGCAAGATTGTCTGTTTGAGAAGGGCTACTTCTGTCCAGGAGGAAAGGAGGTTTATAGCCTAGACAGATGGCTAGGCAACAGATGAAACCTCATAATTCCCCTACTTTTAAAGAAGCTGTCGATCCGAGTCAAACTGTGGTGATGATAAAGTCTGGAGTTCCACATCATCACAAATTCCTTTGTTGTTAGTAAGAATGACCATTTAAAAAACCTCTTAAACCGCTGGGGGAAAATCTGCCCACAGGGAAATGAATGAGTACCCCTTGAAAAAATACCTAGAGGTGCATTTTGAAAACAGCACTTAACCACTAGCTGCTAGGTGGCAGACAGAAGAATACAGGAGAGCTCGGCTTGTGTCCACAACCAGTTATACACAACACATCCTCATCCATAATACTACCGAATGACAAAGGATATGCACATGGAAAACACATGGCAACAGGACTTATGTGGAGTCCAAGATAAGTCTGTGTATGGTTTATGGGATCATGTTTTGACTCAAACTGTCTCTTTTGAGTGCCCTTAATGAATAACTTTAATTAGTTGTGTTCTTAGTGGTGACTGTGAGCATGATAAAGCTTACAGAAAAATTAAAATTTACAGAAAGCTAGGATCACGATCTCAAAGCTATTTCTCATAAGACAAATTGTCTGGACAGTGAAGGCCAGTTTAACAATACTTTACTATCTATTATTAGCAGGCATTCATATATCCTCTCCCAGAAGTCCACGGCACCACAACCTCACAGCAAAGCTATATAAACTATATGTTTTAGGTTTAGTTTATCGGCTGTTGGCTTGGCTAAACTGAAGAAAATACAGTACAAACCATGTGGGATGAAAATATAGCATAGCTACAACAATGCTGCTATTTTTAACTGACAGCAAGACACAGGCTTGGGCCGAGTGGGTTTTGGAGTTGATATGTTTGTGGGCACATGGTCGTGTCTCTACTATTACAGTTTTTTTGTCATTTTGGTACTGTTTTCACAAGTAAGTGACCAATTTTCAAAACTCTTTGTACAAAACATAAAACTGGTCACACTTATTTCACAGAAAGTCTTACTAAAACCTTAATTCTGCATTCCTTATACTTTTATAAATTTACAGCATTTAGCACACGCTTATATCCAAAGCAACTTACAATAAGTATATTTGTCAATAGCTGAATAGGTTAAACAACTGGTATCGTACTCAAACAACATTCTGTTAGAATAGTGACAGCAGCATGTCATCAGGACTAACTTAGTTGTACATTTTACAACATACATTACCTATTCAAATATCATTCAGTCCTCAAAATAATTGCTAACAGCCTAAAAATCTGCTAAGTGCTACATTTTTTAAGAGCTGATCTATATAGGAAACAGGGATTTATTTTACAATAAATCTTTCATAACACAACCTAATAAATTTTTTTGTGAAATACCATGAGAACACAATCGTTGAAACAACCAGTTATTAATTAAACAATGCAGGATACATGTTTCAAAATATGCCTTTGACGTGTTGAAAGTGCTATAACATGCTGCAGTCCTGATTTTAGAGTAACTCTCACTGGTTTACTGTAACATCAGGCATTAACTTTAGAAATGTAACCAAAATAAATTGACACAAGCCCACCTCCTTGGTGGGCCCAAGCCCACCTCTTTGTATTTATTGATGGGCCCCTAGGCCTCCAACTTAATTGTGCTTTGCGCTGTGTAAAAAACAATTAGCTACAGTATATCGGGTATTATGTATGGTAATCATGTATGACAATGTTTGTGTACCATATTGTACACAAACCAGGTTAAAATACATAGGTTTAAGTGATTAGCCATTAAAAGCAATTTGTTTAAAGTGTAAAATGTATAACTATATTTACATAGCACCTTTCAAAGCAGTTACAAAGTGCTTTACAATAAAAACATGTAATAAAAAACGAATAAGATCCAGAAGTTAAGATAAAACATGATAAATTAAGTTAAACAATTGCAACATATACCATCAGATTAAGAAAAAGCAATACAATAGAAGTGAGTCTTAAGAGGAGATTTAAAGGATGGTACCGTGCTTGCCTGAGATCTCCAGGCTGGGAGTTCCACGTCTGAGGGGCACGGACAGCCAAAGCCCGGTGACCTTTAGTGACAAGTAGAGATTTTGGAATCATAAGTTGGGCCCTTCCAGAGGATCTCGAGCAGCGACCAGGCTCATAGGGAGCTAGCAAATCACAGATATAGACAGGATTTTACTGCTTATTTTCATAGCCTTGAATGGTCAGGCCATTCAAGGCTATGAAAACAAGCAGTAAAATCTTAAAATCAATTCTAAAACCCGAAGGTAACCAGTAAAGGGCAGCATGAATCGGTGTAATGTGGTTGCTTCCCTTAGGACATGTTAAAAGCCTGGCAGCAGCGTTTTGTATCAGCTGCAATCTTTGGATGTTTCGCCTGCTGATACCAGAAGTGTATTGCAGTAGTCTGGAAGAGATAAAAGCATGGATGACCTTTTCTAAGTCTGCAGTGGAATGGAATGACCTAATCTTGGTCAGCTGTCTCAGTTGTGCAAAGCAGGACTGCACCACTTTAGTCACCTGAGCATCAAAGGACAATTCTGAATAAAAAAAACACCTAGGTTGCGGACCTCTAATCAAACATTATAAAATAAGGCACACAGACTAGAGAAGAGATTATTAATGCTGCTAGTACTGGGGCCACATGGGGTAGTTATAATTACCTCTGATTTGTGGCATGTTTAATATTGGAGGGGAAAATACCAGTAGACAGAAAGCAGTTAATAATGGCTAAAATATCTGGTGTGGCTGGCTAGGTGGGGGACCAATGACGGAATTCTGGGATTGTGACCCTCTTTAACGATCAGGTCTGAAAAATAAGTGTTTCTTGTTCTTTGATTTTATATTGAAGTGTACATTGTTTTTTGAGAAGCACTGTGTTTATCTTTTTTCCCACTTTCACTCTGAATTCCTGCATTGTCTCTTTAAGTTCTTTAATTCTTTATCTTCAACCATGGCAGAGAAGAAGATTTCAGCTTTATAAATCTGACTGGACCTATGTTTGTGCAGGAGCTGTTAAAAACACTGACACGCTCCTGTACGGAGAGGCTATGTTGTTCACTGGCTTTAAAAGATGCATTCGAGGCAGTAAAAGCTTGACAGAAGCGAGGAACAGTGAGTTCCGGGGGCGGGAGCGAATCAGCGTGGTGGGTTTGGGGTCAGGAGAATGAAGTGGAACCTGGAAGAGCACTGCGTTGTGATCAGAGACGGCAAAATCAATCACATTCACATCATCCACACAGAGACCATGGGAGAACACAAGATCAAGCGTCTGCCCTTTGTCACGGCTGGGCTGCTTCACATATTGACTCAAATTAAAAGAATCTAAAAGTTAGATGAATTCAGAACAAGGAGGATAAAGGGCAACAAACATAAATATAAAAATCACCAAGAATAAGAACTCTAAGAAGTCATATTGACAGGTGACAGGTCTGAAAGTGACCTAATGAGAGGGGCACATTCATCAGGATTAATCCAGCTGTCTGTGATGATGACAATGTCAATACTATTGGTCCTGATAAAATCCTGGCAGATGAAAGACTTGGCAAGGGACCTTAAATTGTGTAAACAGCATTGAGCTGATTCAACAGCAGAAGAAGTGTTTTTTAACCGTGATAAGATTGTTTCTGTGTAGACTGCGAGTAGATTTAGCTATTGCACAGCGCACACTGCTTTTCAGTAATCCCAACAGGAATGAATACATTCGTAAAAGAAACAGAAACCAAACCAGAATCAGCACCAGCGCCAGCAGGAGAAGCAAGTGTTGTAAGCTTATTGAGTGAAAAACGCAGCTGTGGTGAAACTGTTACTGTGTCATTTTGGGTTTTGTATTTAGTCAATTGAAAATGGACTGGACTGACATCACAAATGCCCTTTCTAAGAAAGGACAGTGCAGACGTTATCTTCTCAGGAGACTCAGGTGTTCTGGAGTGCAGGGGACACTCCTGAGGATCTTCTTTGACTCTGTGGTGGCATCAACCATCTTCTATGGAGTGGTCTGCTGGGGCAGCAGCATCTCGACTGCTGACAGGAAAAGAGACTTAACACACTGGTTAAGAAGGCCAGCTCTGTCCCGGGATGCCCCTTCAAACCAGTGGAGGTGGTGGGAGAAAGGAGGATGATGGCTAAACTATCATCCCCGATGGAGAACATGTCCCACCCCCTGCAGGACACTCTAAACAGCACTGGACAGCTTCTTCAGTGATGCAGGCTGCTTCATCTGCAGTGCGTGAAGGAGAGATACAGCAGGTCCTTCCTTCCTGCTGCTGTCAGACCTTACAATCAACACTGCTCCCAGTAGATCACACTCTCCAAAACTGACAATTCACTCATGCAGTATCACTGTATAAGGTATACTACTGCTGTGTTTACTTACTTATATTATTTTATTATATTTGACCTTTACTGATGCTCCTTGCTATAACTTTTGCTGCTGTTAAACAGCAAATTTCCCCACTGTTGGATTAATAAAGGATTATCTTATTTTAAAGTGGTAATAATGGGTTTGGTAATAATTCAATAATGGGTTTTGAGTTTTGTATTAAAAGTTGTCAAATCTTACCACATACTGTGAAAGTAGCACCAAAACAATTACAAAAAACTGTAACCATTCAGAGCTGGGACAAACAGAAGCTTGTGGAAACATGCTTAAAGCCACAATCCATTGTTTCTTTACTGTTGAGAATTCAGCCACTTGCCAAGCTCCGGCTTTCAGTCTCTGCACCTGGTCCTATACAGTTTGATAGGTTTGACTGGTATGTTTCTCTCAGAGGTTTTCCCCATCATCAACAGCTGAACAAGAGCTAGACATAGGACATAATTGATTTATGTCTAAGTGTGCATCCACTGCTCACTACACAACCAAAAATGCTTAATGACTTGACATCATTGATATCAATGAAATATCAGAAAATAGTTTTTTCTAATCTTTAGTTACTGTACTGTTACTGTATTTCTAATATTTATTATCTTAGAAAAAATACTTATTTAATAAGAATTTTGAAAAAATGTCAAATTTTATCAGCGCTATTGTCAAAACATTAAACCCTTAGCTGGCATGTGCTTAAAAAAACATAATTACGGAAGAAATATCTGTAAACAAGTAGGACAACAGTACAACCAAAACCTAAATTGCCCCCAACCACCATTGTTACAAAAAATGCAGGTTAAGGCACATTCCTTTTCAGCCCTTTCCAGTGACGGTGCTTTTTGCACCGTAAGTCAGATATAAACTGCTGTTAGGGGTCATGGTAGAGCAATTATAACATTAATATAACCAGTGACACCAATGACCTCTGGCTGAGCTCTTAGATCTACACAAACAACTCCCTCACTGCCACCCCATAAAACACAGTAAGTTAACAAGAAGGTTTGCATTTATATGCAATGCATGTCATCAGTTGTTCCTTCCAGATAGAAACAAATGGATTTGAGCCCGTTACTGCTCTCCAACACTCAAATATTCTGGAATAGGAGCAGATCAGGTGCCTTTGGAAAGGTTGTCCATTCAAAATGCTGCACTTCTGAGATAAATGCTTCTGCAACACAACTCCTGGCTGTTAAACAATAAAAACTGGGTGCACATCACATGAGTACAGAGAAGAAACAAGATAAGATAAGATACAACCTTATTAATCCCCCCGTAGGGGAAATTTCGGTCGACATAGCAGCAAAAGGAATATAAAAGAACAGATGCAGTATTATAAAAGTATCAACACACTATTTAAACTACACAATTAATAATTATTTTCAACAATTTACAACCAGATAAATGTCTGAAATTAAATGAAATCAGGAATACATGCATACATTTGGTAACAGCTGTATGGCTTTTTTTGAAACCTTTAACATTTTGTGTGATTTAAGATTTACAATTTACAATTTGATCATTTAGCAGACGCTTTTATCCAAAGCGACTTACAATCACATGGTGCTATTACATGGAGCAGATAAGATAGTGAAGTGTGACTAATACAGGTACTCTACCAGTATTAGTCCCGCTTTTAAAACAAACATTAACTCACATTAGGCACAAGCTCTGACAGGGTTACATAAATGTGAACCTAAGAAAATACCTTGCTTCTTGCTTCTCGCTTCTCAAAAACACCTACATGACTCAGACATAAACCATCGAGAACAAGAGAACAGCAGGTCAGGACAGATTTAGCAATTATGCTTTCAGTTTATTTCTGACACATTTCTGCGGCAAACCAAAACAATTATTTCACAGACCTGTTTATGACATTTTCTCAGAATGTGTCCATGACATATATCTTCACTTCTTGTCAGAATAGGTAGGTTTGTGAAAAATAAAATGCCTAAAATAAACATGTATAAACCAAAAGTTAAACATATCTCCAACTCCTGGGATGGGATAAATATGCAGTGTAGGTTACTAGTCAAAGGGACACAAGGACATAAAATAGACAGATCACAGAAATAAAAAGGCAAACAGCTGTAAGACAATTGTAGCCATTGTCTTACAATCGTTCATTGATTAATGGACACATTTTGATGTTGCCAGTCTGAAAACGGTTTCAGTCTGAACATAGGGTAAACTAATGAGTGGGCATTTTTGGTTATGCATTGGCTGACAATGAAGTCAAAGAACTGGAAAACAAATCTGTTTCAAAAGTAAACTCTAAGAATGGGGAACTGTTGTCTTTATACCAGGGTAAATGGCAAAGCTCACCAAATAAATGTATATTCTGTAGTTAAAGGGGTGAGACACTTGGAATCAAGCTATTTTATGAGTTTAGTTTAATATTTGACCTAAGTGAGCTAATTATATATATTTTTTTGTATCCAATTTTGTTGTAGAGATCCCCTAACTGCATTTGGTTGCTGTACAGCAGCGTGATATGCAGAACCAATAGATCCAACAGTGTTAGGGTTTAAACCCACCATGGAGCTTTTTACTTTTAGATCTGAATTTCTACATTACCACATAATTTTTCACCTAAGTCGTTTGGTATCTTAGAACAGATTACACGTGTTGAGTCTTGCAGCACACAACTGAAATGACACACCAACAAGTTAAAGAATAAGGTAAAAAACTTTTATTTACACAAAAAAAAAAGAAATCCCTTACCACTGCCCCTATATCAAATAACTACAGTGGAATGCAATGCCCGTAATACAGTGGGTAGGGGTGTGTATGTGTGGATAGGTGTGTGTGGGGGTATTTTAATGAGGTTGGGAATTCACAGAACTGAGGGGAACACCCAACAACAGCAAACTTTCAGCATCCTCTGTCCATTTCTTTATCTCCCCACGTCCATAGCAACCAATGTCAACATGAAAGCCAGGGATTGGCTGTATAGAGGCAGAGTTGGCTCAACAAGACTATCAATTTGCCTAGGTGGGCTAGGTAGATTTGAACATGAAGGATTTCGGCTAGCAATATTACCACTAGATAATAATACCACATACGTCAAATAAAAATAAAAAACACAATTCCAATCAAAAGTAGCAATGCATACATTTCCTCATAGCAAGTTTTGTCACAAGGTCAACATTTAGAGGTCCATATCCTTAAGCTCAATTAAAAAAGGTTTCAGTAACTCTAACCTCACAACCAGGCCAGAGCAGACGAGTCTAGTTAAAACCAACATCTTCATCAGTACAAAATGTGACAAGACACCAGACATTACTGTGAATTCCAAAGATAGCTGTGTGTGATCTATTGGTAAACGCATAGAGGTGGTGTTATTTGTGTTCTCACACACACACACACACACACACAATTGTCCGCAAGAAGTTCCAGTCAGAGTGTGGTAGAGGTGTGAAAGATGTTCACACGGTCGTACTGGCGACACTATGCTTTAAAACAGGTGAACTTGTGTGCACATAAACCGGTATGTTTAACATGATAGGCTTGCTTTACAAATAATCAAGTGAGTTTAGAGTACACGTGTGCGTGTTTAGAAGGCGTAGCGCGTTCGGATGTCCTCCAGTTTCTTAGACACCTCAGGCGGGGTTCGGTCTAGCTCCTCCGCAACGCTCTTCTGCTTGTGAGGGTCCATACTGTTAAACTGCTCACACAAATCTCCATCTATCACATTCTGGAAACAAACAGAGGGGTTAAGTAGTAATCTGTGGACACATCTTCAATCAATAAATCACACACACGAGAACGATTTATCATCCGTTGGCGCTGCTGGTTTCCAAACTGTTTATTTGACACGTCTCATCTCTCAAAAGATCAGATATTTCCAAACAAAGCAGAGCCATCAAAATGTTTCCCCTCCAATTCAAAAAGGGGCTTCTGTGGACACACCTTCAATCAATCAATATATCACACACACACACACACACACAGCAGGAACGATTTATCATCCGTTGGCGCTGCTGGTTTCCAAACTGTTTCTATTTGACATGTCTCATCTCTCAAAAGATCAGATATTTCCAAAACAGATCAGAGCCATCAAAATGTTTCCCCTTCAATTCAAAAGGGGCTTTATCAGCACAAAGAGATGACACCAACCTTGACGGGGAAGTAGTATGACCTGAAACTGAGGTGGTCTCTTCCACACAATGGCGGGAACTCTGACCGCATGTGCATTTCCAAATGCTGGAAAAAGTCATGATCCTAGATAGAGTGCAAAGACAGAAAGGGTGGGGGTGGGGGTGGGGGTAGTGAGTCCAGGAGGCCCCATCCAATTTCCTTTTGGGGCCCCCCCCCCCCCCCCCCCCCCAATTAGGGCGCGCAGACATTCCGCCTCACTTCCTGCCTGCTAAGATCCAGAGTGCGTTGCGCCGTGAGGCGGCTGATTGTTTCCCCAGCCCAGCCTCTAT
>JAOEHI010022867.1:0-26996 GCA_025447815.1 Percopsis transmontana | reverse complement strand
CTCTCCCCTCCCCTCCCCCAGTGGACGTGAGTGCTGCGGCGCTGCCCATGCAGGTGCCCCCCTCCTCCTCGGCCATCCTCCCCATGGACCTGCGCGTGGTGGACCACGCCCACCACCACCACCTCCACCCCCACCACCACCAGCAGCAGCAGCAGCAGACGCCCTTCGGCCCGGCGCCCCCTGCCCACCCTCCTCCGCCCACCTCCGCCTCGTCCCCGACGTCCGCCGAGGCAGGCCACGGTGGTGGGAACATCCCTGGTGAGACACCCCGCAGGTTCAGTTGATGGCCCGACAAGACGCCAGGTCATGTAGATGCCACGTTGCTGTAGGTTCCACCGTAAAGGGACCCCACTGTGGCCAACTGTCCTCCTGGGCATCTTTTTATTTTTTCTCTATATTAAATGGGTATATATAAAATATATATATACTGTATATCTATCCAAATGTTTTGGTTTGAAGTCCCTTTTTCGCACTTAAATGGCTGGCACTGCTCTCTACTCCTCCCCCCTACCGAGCTCATAGGCTAACACGTTCTGTGAGGCGGCAGTCAAGTAGTGGGCCCTGTTTAGCTAGTATCAACCCCGTTGATACTAGCCAAATTACACCATCCTCACCGTGCACCCCGCTGCGTTGCGCCCCCTGCAGGCCGCCAGGAGCAGCAGTTACAGCAGGAGCTGCTGACGCTCAAGCACAAGCAGCAGCTCCAGAGACAGCTGCTGATCGCAGAGTTCCAGAGGCAACATGAACAGCTGTCCAGGCAGCATGAAGCCCAGCTGCAGGAGCACGTCAAGGTACAGTAGGAGGGCGTCTGATGGAGGTGACGCTTGAGATTGGGGGGGGGGTAGAAGTGGTGACGGAGAAGGTGGAATAGATGGATATTGGGGGGGGGGTGATGATTGAAGGTTGTGGGTGATGGAGTGTGTGTGTGTGACTGCTAAGTTGGACATGGGTGTGTGATGTACAGCAAGGACTCTGCTTTGGGAAGGACACGTGTGTGTGTGTGTGTGTGTGTGTGTAAAGTTAAGTGATGTCAGTGTAATGGTGTAATTGGATCTCTTAGCAGTATTTTTCTGCTAAACCATCTCCATGGGAACCCGGTCCCTGGGAAAGAGGGAAAGACAGCCTGTGTGTGTGTGTGTGTGTGTGTAGGCAAGTATACGTGAACACACTCAACTCATTCTGCTAAGAGGCCTCCCCAGCGTTGCCACGACCACGCAGTCAGCCAATAAGGAAGAAGCAGTCTGGGCTAAAAATAACTCTTGTGTGTAGTGGCCAATCACAGTGGTTGGTTGGTCTCTGGGTTGTGCCGGCAGCTTGGATTGGACGTGGCTCACTTCCCCATCACTGTAAAAAACCTTAAAGCCTGAATGTGCCACTTCATTCTAACACAGGTACCCACTTCCTTCATTCAATGTTCTGAGTGACTGGGTTGAAGATCAGGACTGGTTTGATAAAGAGTCTCTTGATACCACCAAGTTCTGAGGCAGCCAGTCAATACAAGAAATGTTTTCAGTTTGTGAACCTGTATTTTTATCAGATGCCTACCAAAAAATTGCTTTACCTAGTACTAGCAGGGTACTAGTTACAAAACAAAACAATCCATTGCAGTGGGAAGATAGAGGCATCCTATTTCTTTCAATTTTATTCTGCAATACATTAAGAAATCTAAACACATCTCAACATTCTGTCTTTATAAGAAACTGTTGTGAAATCTGTGTAAATTGGTGTGGCTTTTATGTGGTCAATCAATTTAGGTAACTAGTGCTTCTTGACCAAGCGGTCAAAGCTTCATTGCGTTCCAAACGACTGATCAATCTCTCATGGGCAAATGGACAAAGAAATGTGATGTCAAATGGTGAACAGCTGTAACCCGATGTGAGCGAGAGACATACAACTGATATTAATTTTTTTTCCATTGTCTGTATCTCTTCCCATCCCGCGCCTTGCTCTTTGCATCCATTCTTCGGATTATTTTGATTGTTATTTGAACACTCACGCTCTTCGTCCTCCTCCCCTCCATTCCCTCCATCCCCATGTTTAGCACCAACAGGATCTTCTGGCTCTGAAGCACCAGCAGGAGCTGCTGGAGCACCAGAGGAAGATGGAGCGGCACCGGCACGAGCAGGAGATGGAGATCCAACAGCGAGAACACAAACTCCAACAACTGAAGAACAAGGAGCGCGGACAGGAGAGTAAGTGTGGCTTCAAGTCCAGAGGCGGGAGAAGGAACTAAATAGCTGCTAATGAATCACCAGAACTGACATGATGAGGAATTTTGGGGTTGTATGCTAACCTGGTGAGACCGGACTGTCAAGACTAGCAAGCGCTAGTTCAGTTACCCTCTCCTAGTCTGGATGGGCTCAATAGAAAGACATTTGTGGTAGAGGCGGTTCCAATGGAAGGTACAGTATTAGCAGTTGATTGGATCACATTCAACCATTCAGATATTATAATTTTCTCCTTTCTCTCGTCATCAGCTGACCTACTCAACTGATTTGACTGGTGCGGGGTGGGGGATAGAGGCCAACCTAGACTCACTTGCAGGGGCTAACTGTATGTAGAAGTGTTAAACACACTCCCAATGTATTTTGAGATTGTATTTGTGCTGTTAATGAAGTGTATTTGTAGCTAGATAAACAACCAAATGAAAAAAATAGAACCAAAAGTCTACATGTAATGTAGTTATTTGACAGGAATACATGCACGATATGGTTTCAGCTTGAGATAGAAAGCATTGCGAGTGGCCAGCAAATCTATTAGTCCAGTGTTCCAAGAGAATGTAATACTAAAAGCAATAAGATGCTTGACGTTTCAAGTCTGACGCACACAAGGGCAGCAGTAATGACCTATAAGCCACCCCTCAATAACCACTGATGTGTGCTGTAACACCCCAGCAGGTGTCTGAGGGACCCATGCTGTCCAGAGACACTTGTCATAGCGTTGTCCTCTTGGCAGAACTCTGAGGACAGCCTGACCTCGCACATCCACCGCCGGGAATGTCAGGTTTAGCTAGGCTGGCTACAAAGCCTCTTTCTTAGGCCTGCTCTGTTTTCTGCATAGCATTTTTGCGTACTGTATGTGTAAATCTACCATGGGTAATGTCACTTAAGGTGAAAATTAGTCATTAACAATGTTCATTGATTTGCATTAGGTCGACTTGCTGAGTCTATATTTCTTCCCTAGTAAACATTGTACATTGTTAAGTACCAGGGGGGGAATATCAGGCCTATTTTATGGGTTCTTAACTGGACATTTAAACTAATACTATAGTATGTGCTATAGAGTATAATATAAGATAAATGTTATAGGCAGTACTGTTTGACTAGGAATAGCACACCACACAGCCATTTTGCAACAAATACTTACTAACAGTTATGGAACAACAAATACCGAGGAAGGTTTTTTTTTGCCAGTGAGACGCTCGTTCGATGCCGTTTTCTCAACCGTCCTTTGGCTAGGCAACATAAGCCTGGCTAGTATGGAAACAGCATGGCGTGGTAAACAGAAGGCGCTTTGTTAAGTGCTGCAGTAAATTGCCTGGATGGCAGTCTCATAAAAGCCAATTTGCCCCAGTGGCAAGGCAGACATATTGGGGTGTCAGCACTTCCATTCGCGCAGTGATTTAGAGCGCTTATATTAGCAGTTGTCACATTCACATATTTGCCACTTTCTCTACGTGGCTCAACCTCACCTTTTCTCTGCATACTTCCCTCTAAATCATACTTAGTAAGAAAAATGTTTACCCACCCCCCCTTATTTTCAAACACCTATTATTTTTTATCACCCTCTATGTCTCTCCCCCTCTGTTGCTCCCTCCTATGGTGGCGTGCTTGCAGCCGTGAAATGAGAGCGGTAATTGAGAGTGGGCCTTTTGATGCGTTGCTTTGAAGAAAGAATTGTCACTACGCACTACTAGTTCATCATTGCTTCTATCTCTGTGGGTTTCTGGTTAAAATGTTGTCTGGCACCCAAATGCAACATTTTAGCGTCTTATCAATAGGTCAACATTGGCGTAATTGAGTTATTCTAAGAGGAATTGTTGTGTAGCCTTGCTGGTGTTTTTATCTGTCGGGCAGTATACTATTGCAGTATATTATTAGAAATATCCTTAAAGGTAACATTCTCACTTGGGTTATAGCACCTCCAGAACCCTGAATTTTAGACCTGTTTATGTTTGGAAACGCAACTGTGGGAGTGTATTATGGGTACGCGGCACCTCTCAGGGTTTGAAACCAAAACGTATTGCGAGCGGCTTGCGGTTTCAAAACATAAACAGTGAGCTGGGGCAGATATTTGTGGAGGTGTAATAACACGATCAGGTGCACCGTAGATGTAGGAGGAAAAAATGGGAGAGAAATACTACTGTACACAACAACATTCTCTCTCTCTCTCTCTCTCTCTCTCTCTCTCTCTCTCTCTCTCTCTCTCTCTCTCTCTCTCTCTCTCTCTCTCTCTCAGGTGCGGTGGCCAGTACGGAGGTCAAGATGCGTCTTCAGGAGTTTGTTCTGAACAAGAAGAAAGCTCTAGCTCAGCGGAGCCTAAACCACTGCCTGCCCAACGACCCACGCTACTGGTATGGGTGAGTGTCACTCTCGTCAATGACCAATCACTGACCAGACCACGTTTATATTCTCGAATGAACTCCTTATCGCGGGAAGCTTGTTATAATGGGGAATTAAGAGGCTGTCTATTGATTTGGGTAAAAGCATGTGCTAAATGCTTAAATTGTAATTATAATTTATTTTTTCATTTCAGTAAGCCCTCACCTGCCGCAGAAGTTCAGAAACACAAAATAATATTGAATAATATTGAAATTGCAAAAAGCTTGCTAGCAATTGCTTTTAAATTTAGGAAATTTTGACCTGTCATTAATGCTGTTTTTTTGTTTTGTTAAGTTATCTCATGACTCCAGTCCTATTAACAACCTCAAGCAACATTCAACAAGCCTTTTGCTGGGCTTAAATCCCTTTACTAGTCACCTGTTGCTGTTAAACTCTAGTAAGACAGTTGAGATAGCAACCCTCTTAATGTCTTTGCCAGTGACTGACAGTTGGCATTCTTTGAGGTGTGTGCGCTTGTTCATGCCTTTGAAGCAGCACAAAGACTGGCACCTCTCTCGCTTTCTAAATATTTGAAGAGGTTTTAGGACGGCAAACCTCCTCTGCCAGGCAAGACGATAAGACAACATAAAGAGGATGCCAGCAGTGAGGAAAATTCGATGGACAGCTCTCGCTCCTGCTGTCAACACCTATCTTTCGCGGTCTTTCTCCTTTTTTTCTGTCTCTTTCTGTTTGAGCCGTGCCTTTTGAGGTGTGTGTTAGCTTTTCATCCCCATCTCTCCCGGTTTTTTCTGCTCAGGTTTTTCACTTTGCTTAGCTACTAGCATCCTGTATTTCATTCTGGTTTTCTGAACCCTTTTTTCCCATCTTTGGTTGCACTCCTCTTTTCTTTTCAGTCTCTCTCTCTCTCTCTCTCTCTCTCTCTCTCTCTCTCTCTCTCTCTCTCTCTCTCTCTCTCTCCTCCGCCAGACGGCTTGTCATGGGCCGAATTTTTTTTTTTTTTTTTTATTTTCTCCTGTCAAAAGGTGGTACAAGTACAGGTGCTTGTTTGAGGGAACTTCCTTCAACTCATCATTTGATGCTCCATGCTGTTATTAGTCAGCTTTAGATGCATGCTAAGCTCAGATATTACCAGTGTAACGTTGAACCATGGCACAGTCGGTGCCAGGTTTCTCACGTCGAACCGCTAAATAATATGATGTAATAATCTACTCATTCGTTTGTTTGCAGGAAAACTCAGCACAGCTCCCTTGATCAGAGCTCCCCTCCTCAGACTGCTATGTCAGCCTACAACCACCCAATCCTGGGCATGTACGACTCAAAAGACGACTTCCCTCTACGCAAGACAGGTACAGTACAGTCGGCCAGGGCACGGTTCATACCTCCAGTCATCTATTGACGAGGAGTTTTTCATTCAGTATCTCTGGAATAAAAAAAAAACTTGTATTTCAGTGTCTCTTAAGTGGCAAGAATATATACGGTGACGACTGTAACTGCTATGTTGTGCTGTTAAACTCTCTCTTTCGTTCATATACGCAATCGCATGCACACGCTGAAACCCTCGCGCTAGACAAATCCAGATCGCTGATCAGCCAAAACCACAGCGGCAGTCTTCAGAAGTAACCAGACAGTTGTTAAACACCCCCCCCCCAAAAAAAACGTCTCTTTGTGTTTGTGTCAAATACAGCTACACTGTGATTATTCATTTAGTGTCGGCAGCTGCTTTGGCAGTGCCACTCTCTGTTCCCGCAGCTGGAATCCGACCTCAGCGTATTCGACATGCCTGCCACCTGCTGTGAGCCCAAGCCGTCAACCATTTATCCTGGCGCAAAGCCTCAGACAGCATCACAAAAGCAGAGTGCGTCGGAATCTGGGTTTATTTGCCGCGGATAAAAACATGGGCATACAGTGTTGACAATTCTGGCACAATAAGACCACACATACTGTATTGTGCAAAGCCAGAGCGCAGTATATACTACGCCACTACTGTAGTACTTAATACTCTGTATAGAGCCACTGTCCTCAAAACCGTGGCTATAGGGAAGGTGTAGAGAAGGGTGTGACCCTGTGAGTGCTGTAGAGGAGTAGAGGGGAGGGCAAGCCCTTCTTCACTCAGGTGTGGGAGGGGCACCCACCATCACAGCCACTGACAAGCCAAACCACACGGGTTTTCAACCACAAGGGCACAAACTGAGGAGTGTATTTTTAACAGCCACTTGCAGGGCTGGTTATGTTGGTGAATTGCAAAAGGTGTAGATTGGCCATACTGTTGTACTGTTTGAGGCCAAACAGTACAACATGTATCCCCAGAGATGCTTAGGGAGTGATCTGTCTGCAGTCAGAGGCAAGGGGTCAGATTGAACAGAGATTAACGGTTAAGAGGAAGAACCGCTGTGAATACCGGCGGTCACCAGAGCCCTTGCTCCGTCACAGATGACGTTTTTGCCTCTGCCGGGCGACCTATTTTATGAATTTCTGTATGTAAAACATAAATGTCATCTAATAATCCTCTTTTCTTTATAGCGGGGGCTGGGCAGCATTCCAACAGTGTTTCCTTGTTTGAGTCAAAAGAGCCTTTGTCATACTGGCTCAGCACACAGAGGGCCACTTTGACTGCTGAGCAGGAAGTCAAATACGCCCGCATGGCATACATACTTGACAGTCCTTGTCTCTCTCTCTTTGTCTCTCGCCCTCTTTTTGTTTTTTTGCTAATTTATGGGAAGCTTAAACAGCCGTATTCAGGTAGCCAGCGTTTACGCAGAGTTCCTTGCGTAGAGGTCCCCAGACAGATGACTCTTCATTTTGTTACATTCCCAGGGAGACGGTTTCCTCTTGTTTTAAAATCTCAGAGCCATGTTGCCATCACTCGCTTGTACTTTTGATGGACGGTGTTTACTCAAAGCTATTGAACTCGGTTTATTCTGGAATGTCACTCGTACTGAATAATTGAATAATTGAACAAAAAAATAAACAATCTGGGCTACTGATACTGTATTGCCTATGTTGTAAAAGTAAAATTTTTCCTAGTTGAATCCAAGAAAATATGGAAATTATGATACATGAATAATGAAAGGTTACCCCTCAGAATGTATTCTATGCATTGCCACTCTATGCATTGCCACTGTTAGCATCACAACGCAGTTACAGTGTCTATATGCACTATAGAATTAAAGACCATTCACATGTTTTTTTCCTAGAAATGTGTGTTCTTATATGCTCACACTAACATGCTGTTTGGTGCAATTGATGTGGTTTGCTGTCATCAGAAGTGGTGTTTCATCCCTGTTTTATATGTGTCACAGGGTTTTGTTTTTTCCACATTACTTTCAAGCCATATACAAAGACTTATATCCACGTGATATTTCTGCTAAGCTGGGGCTCCAATTGATGAGGTTCGGCCAACTGTCCTATTGATTCCCATAAATCCCGCTCCTCCTTCTCAGAGTGACAACATGGCTTCCCACAGCACGCCTCTGACTGTCCCAGGCGCCCATCTGTAAAAGCATCGGAGCTGTTGATCAATATGTTTTGTATCGGAGAAGCGGTTTCCGTCTCAACTCCACTCTGATATATTAAACACCGCTTTTAAAGACCTTTAATCAGGTATTCAATAAGCCGCCAACTGACTAGAGATCTAGGCTGACTACCCTGCAGGATTTTTCGCACTATTTTAGCTCATAGCAGATGGCGTCAGTGTGGATGAGCGCCAGGGGTATTTAGTGTTAGCTGGTGTCTTCAGCGGCCTTGTGTAATCGCGTAGGAAATTGCAGCGAAGCGCAGATATACACGGGGGAAACGTGCGGTGCGGCGCGGTGATAATATATATTCCTTATATAAAATCTATTTCCCATTGGGGCCCAATAAAAACACAGAAGTTAGAGGTCGCATTGTTTTATGTCATCCTTTGAAGGTACATGTCATATTACCCCTGTTTATTATTTAACTGTCCACATATGTATGGGTGGTTGTGGGGGAGGCGTAGAGAATGCCCTGCGTCTGTTTTAGCTCTGGGGAGGGGGGAGTAGAGAGGAATGCAAGCCGCTGAGTGTGTGTGTGTGTCCTTTTTAAAATAAATAAGGGCAAGAGCGTGAGAGGGGCCAGAGGGATGGGTGGAAGGAGGGGAGAGAGACAGCCCTGACATCAGCAAAAACAATGGTGCCCGAGTGTGTCAAAGTCAGTGTCCTGAGGTCAACAGCCCCCATACCAGTGCCCAGACATGTCGCAGGACACACACACACACACACACACACACACTCCCTCTATCTTGCCACCTCTGCTGCCTCTCTCTCATTCCATACGTCCATCTCTCCATCACTGCCCTCCTTTCTTTCCTGCGCCACCCTATTCCCCGTCGCATCGCAGCCAACCCGCTCCTCCCGCTAAGGTCAAACAGACCCCTGGAGCCTTTCTATTCTTCATCTCACTAACCCAGTGATTTATCATCCGCTATAACAGAATCCAAATGGCCAAATCCAATTAATGTTGGTGACATTGGCGCACAGAGACGCAGACGTAGGTCACTTGCGTACAGTACAAAACGCCCTACAAGTTCTCCAGTGGAGAGTAGTATGGATGTCCTTCTGAAAATCTGGGCTTGCCAACTCTGCACTTCAGTCCCGTAATTACTTGTCTATTCTATTCTGACCTGTTCCAAGATTAGAAGAACGTCCAGAAGAACTTGTTCTATTCTATTTATCTTTGATAACTAAATCCAAAGAAGTTGCATATTGCATTGCGCTTGCAAAACAGTGCTCCCACATTATAGATCTCGCACAAACCTGTCTTTCCCCTACTGACCATGAAATGACTAACCTACTTCAAGTACATCAAGTGCCAAGGAAGGTGAAACCTTATCGCTACTTGATTAGCATTCAAGGCTACCGGTAGTGGACAGAATGCTAAATAAGCATTTGCTAGCTCCAAGTCCAGTTCCTCTGGCTTGGGCTGCTCTCAAAATGCCCGGTTTCTTTCTTTCAGTGAGGCTAATAAAAGCAACGTGCAAACTTGTTTGGATCGAGGTTTACAGGGGGTCAACTTCTGGTCATCGGAGCCGCTTTTGAGCGAAGGCCATTGGCGAGGGGAATAAAGCGCCTGTGTCTGCCACAGTCTGGCAGAGAGACGCGCAGAGGCATCGACCAGAGAGCGCCGTGCTCCTTTCCTTGACCCGGCAAGATTCACAGAATCCTATTTGTCTTCCTCTCCGCACCCTATTGCCTGCCCTCCTGTAGCCACTGCCCCGGCCGCCACCACTTCTGCTCACAGTAAACTGAGATGCACAGAGAGCATTTCCAGCCAAAGCTCCAAGAAACATAGACCCAGACAAATGCCCACAAACACATACAGACGCTAACACGTTTTTTTTTGTAATTGAGTGTTTGGAAGCAGTGTTCATTAGCAGAGCATGGAGGCTTCTTCATTAACTACGGGGTCAAAAAAAGCGGCCAGTTGGCCAGCCTCCTCTCCTGTTGCCACTTTCACACGACAGCGGCTAACCTCACCTTCTTCATGGCTCTGCTAACGCACACTGTTTGGTCTAGGGAGGAGCTCATTAGCCTTCGCTACAACCCCGCAAACAAGCTCTCTTTTGTGTGTTCCAGCCAGAGCACCCTGTCGGGGCTACAGTTTTGGGGGGGTTTTAAGCAGTGCGTACGGGTTAGGTATTGCGCACAAAGATACCTACAGGCAGGACGTAGTGTGTGTCAATATCCGTAAGGTGGGAGATGACCTTGCGTTCTCCTTTCCTTCGAACTTGTGTAATATAGCAGATAGTGTGTTAATATCTTAGTCCTCCATGAAGTGGAGTTACACTCTTGCCATGTTCGCAAAGTGCAAATCTTTGTTTTAATGATTCGCTCACCATCTTGCGCAAATCAGTGACGTTTCTCAATAAGTATCTTGTTCTAGAAATATCTGCCAAAACCGTAGCTTTGCGCAACCTCTACTTCCTGTCTGCGTGTGCCTCCCAGCTTCTGAGCCCAACCTGAAGCTGCGGTCCCGTCTAAAGCAGAAGGTGACGGAGCGCCGTAGCAGCCCTCTGCTCCGCAGGAAAGACGGCCCCATCCCCACTGCCAAAAAGCGCTCCTTAGACATGGCCGGTGAGTATGCCTCCATCGATGGGCTTAGTGCCCTCTGTCTCGGTATCAAGAACGGACCGCTTGGTGTTGGCAGTACGTTTACTACAATTTACTGCAGTCTTACCCTTTATACCTTTACCACAACTAACTCCTTATAGTGCCTTGTGATTTCGTGTTTTGTTCGGCTACTTAATACAAAATTGCAGTGCAGCATAAAAGACATAAATAACAAAACGAACCCCCAACTCCAACTGTGTAATATTGTGACGTACTTCCCTGTAAAAGTCGATTAGAAAAAAGAGTGTGTGTTATTTCTCCTAGAACAGACCGGGGCACATATTTGAGCCGTGTGTTTGTCTGTTTGTTTGTTTGTTTGTTTGTTTATTCATTCATTCATTCATTCATTCATTCATTCATTCATTCATATTTTTTTCCCATTCCCAGATTCTGCATGCAACAGTGCACCTGGGTCCGGGCCCAGCTCCCCCAATAACAGCTCCAGTAACATCCCCAACGAAAACGGAATGTCCATCTCCTCCAGCCCAGGAGAGGTAAACCACGTGGCTGTCCACCTTTACGTTGCCTCCGTGTGTGATCCTGCATGCATGTGGATGTCAGACAGGCCTGTTTTAAACCCAGAGAGAGAAATGGAAAGAACTGTAATGTCTATCCTACTGTATATATGATGTATGATATAGAATAATAACAATGTTAGGCACGTACTGTAATGTATGAAGTGACTAAACCGGTGGAGCCACTGAGGGGCTGCGAGGACTGGGTTTTATGGGTCATTTATTAGTTACATACAGTACAGGTGTGGTGGCGTAGCAGACAACATGAACGGTCCAAAATGCGGTGTGCCTCCGCAGTCATACGGCGACAGCACCACCTCATATGCTCATTTACATTGTAGATTAGATGACGTAACTTGGCGCGGGAGTAAATAAAAATAAATATAATAAATGGCTTCTACACTGTCTAATAAACATGTGTGTGTGTGTGCGCGCGCTCAGGCCTCTCTGCTCCAGAGGCTGGCCGCGAGGGATGGCTCAGTGAGCCAGCTATCTCTCTACACCTCCCCATCGCTGCCCAACATCACCCTGGGACTGCCTGCCACCGGCCCTGCCAGCACTGTGAGGACACACACCCACACCACGCTACACATGGCTCTGGTGCATTCACCACGCCAGTGCCGTGTAGTCTGCTACAGCCTCAGCACTTGCCAGCAGACTAACGACACAATAGAACAGATATAATGGTTTAAAAAAACTCCTCGAGCGCATTCAATCATTGGTACAACAGTAATGGTAGTTTAAGAGCAGGCACAGTTAAGACACATTGTTTTAAAATCACAACCGGGCTGAAGCTCAAGAAATCTAATTGAGACCTAATATATATAAATGACTGATTGTATGAGAATAAAATTCCGTATGAAATGTCAGTTAAATCATTAGCTGTCTTAAGACCAGAAATTGTAATAATTCTCTGCCCCCCACCTCTCCAGGGGATGTCTGGACACCAGGACGGGGAGGGTCGCCTGGCGTTGCCAGGGTTACAGCAGGGCATTCCTCTCACCACTCCCTTCCTGCCTGGCACCCACCTGCCCGCATACCTGGCCGCCTCGGCCTTAGAGCGGGAGGGACCTGCAGGGAGCGCAGCCTCCCACAATCCCCTACTCCAGCACATGGTGCTGCTGGAGCAAGCCCATAATCCACTGGGTCAGTACACATGCATACCTCCATTTATGGAGCACAATCGTATTATTATTATTATTATTATTATTATTGATTATTAATTATTAATAACCATATACAACATAAAAAGCATAATACATTGATCATAATCGTTATTCATATTATTATTAATAATAATAATTATCATCATTATCATCATCATCCTCATAATATATAACAGATAATACATTGTTGTTTTTTTACATTTTATTACAAATATTAAAATATTAAAATATTTTATTATTTTTATTTTTTTTTACTGTTTAGTTATATTCTGTCTGTGCTGTGGGATTATAATGAATGATTATAAATCATTACCCCTTACTAGCCATCTGGCTGACCAGCCGCGCCTCGTTAGCTACTGTCCACCTGGTGACTTTATCTGGTAAACGCACCGTAATGTCAGGACTGTATTGGTAAAACTTCCACCAGAGACATATGGGTAAATTAGTTCCACTGTGATTTTTTTTTTACAAAGATAACAGGACAAGTCCTGCAATGTATGTCAAAGTGTGATTGACAGTCGGCATGTAACTCGCGCCTCCAAAACATGTCTGTGGAATTTAAAGCTCTGTGCTATTTATCACAGTCATCAACGCGCAGTCACACGCCGAGGGCTTTAGACACGTTATTCTGAAGCCTATTCTGAAGAGTCATAAAAGCGGCTCAGCCTGTGAACAAGCCAGGGTTCCCAAACTCTGATCTTTTTTTTTTGCCCAGGGGCCACTTCATCTATAGAAACGTGTCCAGTACTTATTTCTGTTGCTGTCACTATGGGCTATACATTCTTTCCATGGGATTTCATTACTGCTTGTAATGTTCTATTTATAGTTCGGCCTATGTGATTACTAACAAGACAGGATATAGGTGGTGGAACTGAAACGGGAGAAACAAAATACACCTAAAATAAAATGTAAAAGTTATTCTTTGCATCCTTGGTGGTGGTGGGGGGGGGTTGGGGGTTGAGTAGTCAAGTATTCAACCAATAGTATGGAGTACATCTGTCTTAACCACATCTACAGTTACGGTTACATCTCACATTCTCCCTCCCTCCCTCTCCGTCTCTCTCTCCCCTTTTCTCTCTCTCTCTCTCTCCGTCTCTCTCCCCTTCTCTCTCTCTCTCTCTCCGTCTCTCTCCCCTTCTCTCTCTCTCTCTCTCTCCCTCCATCTGTCTCTCTTTACCTCTGTCTCTCTCGCTGTCTCCCTCTCTCTCTCTCTCTCCCTCTCTCTGTCTCTCTCTGTCTCTCCCTCTCTGTCTCTCTCTCCCCTTCTTTCTCTCTCTCCCCTTCTCCCTCTCTCTCTCTCCCTCTCTATTGCTCTCTCTCCCTCTCTCTCTCTCTCTCCTTCCCCCCTTCTCCCTCTCTCTCCCCTTCTCCCTCTCTCTCCCCTTCTCCCTCTCTCTCTGTCCCTCCCTCTCTCTCTTCCTCCCTCCTTCTGTCTCTCTCCCTCACTCTGTCTCTCTCTCTGTCTCTCCCTCCCTCCCTGCCTCCCTGCAGCGGGCCTGGGTGGCCTCCCTCTGCCGTCCCCGCCTGTGTCCAAGCTGGCGCGGGGCCACCGGCCCCTGGGGAGGACCCAGTCGGCCCCGCTGCCCCAGCAGCAGTGCGGCCAGGCGCAGGCCCTGCAGCAGCTAGTGGTGCAGCAGCAGCATCAGCAGTTCCTGGAGAAGCACAAGCAGCAGTTCCAGCAGCAGCAGCAGCACATCATCAACAAGGTGTGTGTGTGTGTGTGTGTGTGTGTGTGTGTGTGCGTGCGCGCACATGTTCATGTCTTCCTGCTGTTAAGTGTCTGTGAATCCACAGACGCGTCAGTCAGCCAACAGCCTCTAGTGAGTCTTGCCTGCGTGTGTTTCTAGTCGCCGTGGCAACCGCATTTCGGAGGAAGCCCGGTCCATATATGGTCGCGCAGGAAGCGCAGGGCTGTGCGTTTGCCGTGTGTTTGTGTGGGTGAGAGAGAGTGTGTGTGTGTGTGTGTGTGTGTGTGTGTGTGAGCATAATTATTAGGCAGGAAGTAGCTGGCATCATAGGGCCAGTGTAGAGCAAAAGCATGTATTAAAAGGTGTGTGTGGGGACATTTTCCAGAGGATTAAGCTATCATCTCATGTGCCCGCCGTGGCTCACTTCCTTGAGTGTGTACGAGCAACCAGGCCCGTCGCCAGAGCAAACCGAATGGGTTTCATGGGGGGGGGGGGGGGGCACACAATTTGAACACTAAAGCCAGCCAACCCAAACACATACACATACACATGGCATACGCACACACATAACACAGCTAATAGTATGCTATTTATACAGTCTGAATGGGGGGTTACCCGCATTAAATGTTTAGAATTGAGATAAGACCACAGATATGAATGGTTTATAGGCTACTGTCCTTTTTTGATGCCCAGCGACAACAACAAAACAACGTTGTTAAATTATGCTTTACTTATAGTAGCCTAGTTGCACAGTAGTTACACATTTGTGTGGGTCTCTAAACTAGAGGCTTACCCTGATAATACCACATTGATGCATTGTCTGGACATTAGAAGAGCTGAAGTCGACGAGACATACAGTGGAATCTCCTCAGCACCTTTTCCTTCCATTCACTTAAGCACTGTTGTGCGAGCGAGCTCTCAAAGGAAAGTTGCACCAGCCAGGCCTTTCCTGCATGCAGCATAGGCCGACGGTGGTCTGTGTAGACGTTCCTCAAAACTGAGGAGTTCTCACACATAGCAGTCGCACCCAGGGTTAATCCAAGTCTCATTGAAGTTGCTACACTTGGCATGGCTTGCAAGCGTGTTTTGGTATGTTGAGAGCAGTTTTTGTGTTGTCCAATTCTGTTTTTCCTCTTTTCCAGTTTTTGTTGAAATAAACTGCTTGGCAACTACACACTCTGCTTCATCGATGGTTGGCTTTGTTAATATCCACACAGGTCGCAAAATTGGCAATGTGAAGCCAAAACTAACCGGATCAGATGTACCGGTATACAAAAAACATGAATCTTGGTCTGGACCTTGGCCTGGACTTTCAGGTGTGAAAATGCCCTGACACTAATAGCTGTGTTAAGTGAATGCACACATATTTAATGACAGTGGTAGGCTTCATGGACCAATCACCGACAGGCAGGAACCTGATTGGTGCTGAACTCGCATCAAAGTAGGGTTTGGTTTGAAATGAACTGATTCAGTGTCCAAGCTTTGTCATCTGTCAGTGTCCTGACAGATGACAAAGCTGAACATGGCAAACGGGTTTAATAGGCTCTCTCAAAAGATTGTCTAAAACATAGTTTAGTGCTCATTTAGTTTGCTATGTTCAAGTGAACTGAAAGCAGTTAGTCGTTTCTTTTGGAAGGTAATCTGGAATTCATCGTCTCAAGACGCGCTGCGGCGTGCGTTTCTCTGTGAGATTAGTTTATCGGCAGAAACATGTCTGCATATAGACTATAATATCCTGACTGCTTTCAATTTCAAACCCAGCAGTTGTCAGTGGCATTCAAGAAAACCTCATTGAGACTTAACTGCATACAAATAGCCTAACAAATGTGTAATATAAACTTATTTTCATGAGGCACTAACGGGTAAAAAATCTGTTAATTCCTGGAAATTAGAGTTTGGTATTATTTGCTTGTTACGTGAACGGAATTGTTGTTGTTCCACCTAAAATCAACCATGCTAAAATCAAAATTTTTGTACATTTTTACATTTAAATTCAAGTCATTCCGCAGACACATTTATCCAAGGATAATGATGCGTGCCGTGTTGGTGTCGGAAGTGATAGGGTCACATGGGAGAACTCGGTTGAACACCAGATGTGCCCGCGGCGTTCTGGATGTGCGGTAGGGGTCTGATAGCAGGAGGCAGGTGAGAAACGGGTGTATTCGGATGTTGTCGAGGTAGAATCGGCAGGCATGGGCTATTGGCAGCATGACCCTGTGGTGTCTTCTACAGTGATGGATAGGTTCGTGTGAGGGCAGTCTGTTCCCCGGTAGGAAGTGTAGCCCTGTCTTGTCGAGGACGAGTTTGTAACATTTCTCATATTGGTTAGTAGAAACAATATGAGAAAAGGCATTAAAACTCATTAACTTCAATAATGTCGTCGTGAGATAATGGGCCATTGGTCAATCTTTAAAGCATGGAAAAGTTTTCATTAAACACTTGAGCTGTGAGCCATTGTATTCCATGTTAATAGCATGATAAATCAGTTATTACAGCTGGTAGATTAGACAATATTATATTTTGTTCATGGTCATGTGACAATACAATAGGAAATTATAGTCTTTTAGTAAAAAACATATTTAGTACATCATAATAGATGAAAAGTTTATATAAAACTGATATTTGTCCCTTTTTTTTTTTTTTTTTACCCCACCACCGAATATGGTTCAATGTATTAAGTCACTAATGACGTCTCTCCAACTTAGAATGTGCCTTTAATTTGATGAATTTATGACGACGAAGAATGTTATGACAAACATTGATAACATCTCCAATATACGGCTATCAGGCTAGTTGAGACAGCCAAGATTAAACTATGCTCACTACTGTGTATATACCATATGGTTGGGAGCCACACAGACTGCTAAAGTGAGAATCTAAGACAGTGTAAAAGTGAGAGCAAGGCGGCCACAGCGGACAGTGTTTGTTTAAATGGTAGTTCTGTTGTTAGGTGAATGTCCACCAGCACCCCCCCCCCCCCCCCCCCACCCCCAACACACACACAGGCACGCTGCTTCAACATGTTTGTTTAGCATTTGTCCCATCACGCTTCAAATCCCAGCCAATATTTGCTCTGTGAAAAGGAAGGCTGGAGAGATGGACGGAGCATAAAAGGAGAGAGAGGGAGAGAGAGAGAGAATGAAAGAAAGAGAAGACAGTTCGGCAGGGGTGGATGAATGTTAAAAGAGCGCGTGTTTGGAAAAGGGACAGCGATGAGGCAAAATCCGGCCCTCTGACGTCAATACACCGTTCCCTGGGCGACCTGCCAGCTAGCCCTCTGTGGCGTCTGCGTGCGTGCGCGCATGTGTGCGTGTGTGTGCGTGTGTGTGTGCATGTTTACACATACGTGTTCAAATATCTTACAATCTATGTTTCTCTCTCACTCTCTCTGTTCTTTGTTTTGCTGTGCATTTATTTCTTTTCCTTTACAGGCCTATACAGTATAACAGGAATGTACTTGGCCGTATAACTGTGGGCTACATAAAGGGTCTTTGCTTAAATAAAGCATTTACTGTAATCTATCATAAATCAAGAAGGAGCACGAACTGGGCCAATATGAATCAGCTTTGAAAGCCTGGTTATGCCATATGCTCAAAATGTTTCAGTTTTTTCCGTCTCGCCTCCCTCTGTGTTTCTGAACTATCGCCCCCGAAATCAAATCAAATGTTTCTTGTTTTTTCGCAAATATGCAAATATTTGTTTGAAGAAGCTGATTTGACATAGTCTATTGCCATTTGACACATGCCCTGCCAGAGGAACCCTTTTGTTAGCCATGTAAACCATACTGAAAGATCCACTCTACTTTCAACAGAGAGTTTCCAAAATAATATGCAGTTTGTTATTGAGGCGGTGCTAATATGTCTCACTCAAGTCATCAGCACGTGATTGGACCACCTTCAACTAACCAGACTAATCAAATGTTTGATTGTGATTTTCAAACGCAGCAGGCCATTGGACTGCCTTCATCCAATCAGAACAAGGCCAATGTGGTGTCCATTTTCTTAGGGATACTCCCTTCCTGTTTAAGTGTTGATCCCCATGGTTCTCCCCTCTGTCCCTCCCTCCCCTCTAGATGTTGTCCAAGCCCAATGACCAGGGCCCAGCGGGGGCCTCCAGCGGGCCGGCGCCCACCAGGCAGCACCAGAGCCACCCCGAGGAGACGGAGGAAGAGCTCAGGGAGCACCAGGGTCTCTCCTCCTCCTCTGCGTCCTCCTCGCCCTGCAGCAACTCTCTTCAGGAGGGGGCGCCGTTGCGGGGCCTGGTCATTAAACAGGAGCCCCCGGACGCCCAGGAGCAAGAAGAGAGGGAGCAGAGGCCGGCTGAGCACGAGCTCCTGTTCAGACAGGTACAGTATGGGCAGAGAGGAGAGCGATTGATTGATTGATTCAAGGGGAGAAGATTCCACCTGTCGGCCCTGTTTGTATGTACTGTCTGCCTGAAAGCTCCACCAATCACCTCCACTTTCATCTGACACCCCAGCGTGACATTTTTGAACCTTTCCCATTTTTTTGTCATCCTGTCAATATCTATTTATATCCATGATTCAAACTGAAGAGGTTTTTCATTTCGTTCCAGACAGTCAGTGTTTCTGTCTTTCCACATTAAAATTCCTGATGGTTAGATAGATTTCCACGTTTTTTTTTCTGGCCAAATGTATGAGAGGGGGAGAGAAGGGGGGGAAGAAATATTGCCCATCATCGACAGATGGCGTCAGTGACTGACTGAAGCGTTACAGGCCTCATTCAGTCTGCAAGGCCGCAGTTCAACACAATTTCACCTATTTTTAAGTTATATTTCTCAGTCGTGAATAGAGGCACCTACACATATAGTACTCTCTCTCTCTCCCCCTCTCTGTCTGTCCCTCTCTGTCCCTCTCTGTCTGTCATGCACACCCCCACACAGACACACATCTTGCAATCTCCTACGCACGGGTGTCGTGGGTTTTCTCTGAATGGCTGAAGGCTGCCTATCCACCTCCGCTTCTCTGTCAGATAGCAGCTAGAAGCCCCATGTACCAGGAAACTATTACACACAATACACACAATATACAGTCAGTCAGTAAAAAGAGAGCATACATGTAAATTACTGGCCTCTACTCACACACACACACACACACACACACACACACACACACAGACGCACACACAGAGTACATGTTGATGCACGCACAAACAAGCAAGTGCAAGCAAGAAAATACACGCACACACATACACATACACAGACACATGCAGGGACAGAACACTATGTCCTTTCCTGTCTAGCCAATCCGGGTTTCCCGCTCAGCCAAATCCAATCAGGCAATACTTTCGCAGTCGCCATGGAATTTAGATTGCATGCAGACCCGCCTTTTGAATTTGAACGACTTTTTTAGACTACTTCTTACACGTGTAAATGTATACTCGTGATAAATATTACTAGAAAACTAAAGCTGACTGACCTTTCCTTGGCTACGTGCCATCTTGGCTACAGGCCATCGAGTTGTGAAAGCCCGTGAGAAGTGTGTTGTAAAAGCTAATTGTTAGTCCGAGATAGTACTTATCTTGTGATTTTTATAGGCTTCATAGAAAAATTAGTCACTGCCACTTATATTTGGATTTGTTTTATTATGGCATTATGGCACCTTGCCTAAAATGTTAGGTTGAATAGTTCCAGCAAATCTCAAGTTATAGTTATAATTAATTATAGGCAATATATTTTCCCCTATCTCTTGATTTAAGTCATCACGGTGTAATACAGTAATTCTGTACAGTATACCGTTATAGCTGTTTCATATAGCCTTTATCAACTATTATTGGCTGTGCTACTGAATGGGTGCACTATAAATGTATTAGCGTTCAGCGCCATCTTGTGGTACCATTAATACATAGCGTTTAATGACACAGACATTTCAAAGAGCGAACGTGTGTGTGCGCGTGTGTGTGTGTGTGTGCGTTTGTGTGTGTGTATGTGTGTGTGTCAGCAGCAGGCGATGCTGTTAGAGCAGCAGCGGATTCACCAGCTGAGGAACTACCAGGCCTCCATGGAGGCGGCCGGCCTGTCAATCAACTTCGCGGGACACCGCCCCCTCTCCAGGGCCCAATCATCTCCAGCCTCCGCGTCGTTCCCCATGGTAGTGCAGGAGCCCGTCTCCAAGCCTCGCTTCACTACAGGTCCGCTGGGGTTCAACTTTGTGTGTATTAATACAATTAAAATAGATGAGATGCATAGATATACAATCGAAAATACCATTTCCCCATCCCGTCTCCAGGCCTGGTGTACGACTCCCTGATGCAGAAGCACCAGTGCATGTGTGGCAACACGACCAGCCACCCAGAGCATGCGGGCCGCATCCAGAGCATCTGGTCGCGACTGCAGGAAACGGGCCTCCGAGCACACTGCGAGGTACAGTACAAGCCCGGCTGGGGTCGCTGTGGCTGGAGGGATACGTGGATGGATAGATGAATGTATTTATTGAGCGACCGGGAGACGTACATATTCAGTTCACATTAAGTCCACAATAAGGACATTTACACTAACCTTAACGATCTTAAACTGATTATGTAAACAGCTTTATTATGCCTGTCTTAATCTGCCTAAGGTCATACTTAAAACAATATAAACCCACACATTTCTAAGCCTTACCCTTTCAAGTTTTCAATCAACAGTGCAGTTGCTTACCATGTCCAAGTGGGGGCAGTATATAACCACATTCTGCCGGCTGCGGCTGTTCCGTTGACAAAAACGACACTTTGATTTTGACAAATTCAGAATAATTCAAAAACAAATAGATTTGCAAGCCTGCCCCTGTCAGCTAGAGTAGCTAGTAAATGATTTATTCTATACATGGCAGCGCTGATTAGCTGCCATGTTAGCATTTCTTCCAAAGTTTAGCCAAACCTGACATCTTATAGTCTCTGTCTTACACGGGTGCTACGATATGATACGATATGGTTCTCTTTGCTCACACGCCAGAAGGCTCTCTGTACATACACCCACACTGAAAAACATCCGTCTCTCCAGGCACCAACTGTAGTAGTGTAACACAAACAACAAACAAGATTCAATCCCCCAATCTCCCCTCGAACACGGTTGCATGGCTGCTGTGTTTTTGTGAATGGAGCAGGCAATACTGTAAACCCACCGGAGACACAATCCCCAGACCCATGTGGTGCTACTCTGCTACACACAGACACACACACACCTGCGAATCTCCAATTTGTATCCCTCTCAAGTTCGGCCGCCTCTCCGTGAGTCTCTGCCTTCAGCTCTCTGTCTCCCTGGTGGCAGGCGGCTCATTTGTAGTCTTGTCTGTGTCTAATCGCGTGACAAGGGCTTTAGTTTCACTGCAGGGCACACACTGTTGCCACCTGGATCAGTGTGTGTCTCTCCTTCTTTCTCTCATTTCAGCTTGTACACTCATGCATTTACATTACAGACAAACACACTCTCATGCGTGACCTCATAGTGTAAGCTACATAACATACGCTCATGTAAACGAGCGCGGTGACACACACAAACACGAACACGTTTGGGCCTCCTTTCACTATACAGCCTATACAGGCGTTAGCTTTTAGCCCCTCCCCCTACATTCCCCTCTCTTCTCTCCTTCCCTGACTTCCTGTTTCCCCTCTCTGCACCCTAACTCATTCTATCTTTCCCGCCTCTGGTTGCTGTTTCAAGTTCGCAAAGCAAAATGTAAGGTGAACAAAAATTAGGTCTTGTATATGGTGGTTTGTCTCTCCTCCGCCACCTGTCCTTGTCTTAACGTCTGTCTGTCTGTCCAGTGTATCCGTGGGAGAAAAGCTACTCTGGAGGAGTTGCAGACAGTCCACTCAGAAGCCCACGTCCTGCTGTATGGAACTAACCCACTGAGGCAGAAGCTGGACTGTAAGACACACACACACTAAAACACAGGAACAGATAAATACAACGTGCAGGCATACATTACAATACATACAACAACAAAACACATGCAGTAACCACCTGAAACACCCGATAAAACAAAAACAACAAATAAACAAATATAAATACATCTCACACACAGACAAACTTGCACAAACAACAAAAAAAAACACGTGAACACAAAAGTATTTTCCATGACATAAGCCCTGGAATGTCTTTGCTCGCTTGCATGTGCACGCACATCACACACACACACACACACACACACACACACACACACACACACACACACACACACACACACACACTAACACGGACACAAAGTCTGTTCCAAGATGAGTTTATCCACCACCTACAAACTTCCTGTGAGTTCATAGATTCTCCCCGAGTCTTGCTGCTAGCCACAGTTAGCATTGTTAGCCTGGCCACTAGCAAGGCATTATGATGTATTAAGTGTCATTTTGATGAGATCAAAAAAGAAAGAGTCTGTTTTTCATGTGGGGCACAATTAATATACAAGGATTAGTTTTGAATGGAGATTATGATACTGTACGATGCAAGCTGTCTCAAACAGTGGGAAAAGTTGCAATTTGGCTTAAACAGAATACCCGGAAAATTGTAACAATGTATTTTAATAATAAGCACATACAAAAGACTTTTCCAAATATTTACGTAAATGGTAAAAAAATACAAAATGTTGATGAGGTTAAATACGTGTTCTTTTGGATCCTACTCTTGGGTTAAAAAAGCACATCAAGAAGATGAGTGATACACTTAAGTATAAAATTGCTATCTTTAGACATATCAGAAACTGACTTACTGTAGAAGCATCCAAGGTACAATATATCTGAATGCAATGATTTTTTTTTCATTTCAACTATTGCATTTCATGCTGGTCCCGAGAAAGCAAGACAGTATTACATGGTTGTAATATTCTATCACTTTATAAGCAAGCCTTAAAAGTTTTGGACAGGAAACCACAACAGTATCATTTTGAACTTTCAGAATTTAGTTCTGTATTCGGATATTCGTTTGGTGTTTAAAACAGCTTCGAACAACTTTGCTCAGAGGATCAGAGCTTCAATGTCAGCTGGTAGTGGAGGGTGTAGAATCCATAAAAGAAGCTCTGTCTTTGCACAATCTGCCTTTACTTTCAAGGCCATATAGGAATGGAACAAGCTCCCTGACCGGTTTAGAACGCATAGATTTCCATATTTTTTCCCGTGAGGTCAAAACATTTATTTTAAGAAATCAGCCTTATCTACAGTAATTTGACACAGACACAGTGTCTGTATTTTATAAGATGTGATGATGATTAATTAGAAATTTTGCATTGTGATGAGTGTAATGGTTGAAATGTGTATGTATATTGGGATCTGTGATTCATTTTAGTATTTTGTTTTTTGAATTTGTATTTGCATTAGTTGTATTAGTGTTTGTTTCGACCTGCCTAGGGACTGCAGATGGAAATTAGCTAGTAGCTAAATCTGGTACAATGCATCTCTCCTTATGTGGGATTAATGTTGTTGTATATGGTCCCTGACAAATAAATATAATAAACAAAATTATGGGAAATAAATGCTGCAGTGTAATACAATACAGTTTATACACATCCTTCAAATACGTCCGAACTTGTGCTTAAAATTGGGTCCATATGACTTTTATAAAATATATAACTGTTAACATTCTACTCTTAAGCTGTCCCATTAGCTACAGTATGTGAACATTGTGAGTACACGACACATGCTAAATGAATCTGACTGCATGTTGTCGTGTAATAATCCTGAGGCAATTTGAATGAGGAATTAGAGGTGTTGCGATGAGCTGTGGGCACTCAAAACACAGTTTTAACTTAAATGTCCCATAGGCGTCTCACTTTAAGCTGGCCTGTGGCGGCTGAAGCACAGGTGTAGCACATTTGTGTGTGTGTGTGTGTGTGTGTGTGTGTGTGTGTGTGTGTGGTAAGAGACAGGCCCCCATTGACTACAGTATATGATCTTATGTTCCAGTTGAGACTTTAATTCCCCTTACAATCCAGTCTTCTAACCAGACCCTACAGTAAAGTCTACAGGTGGGCCTCCATGCACTGACAAATTAAAATGTCGACAAAATTGCAAAAACATCTGTTATAGAACTAAACTTTGGAACACAAATATACCTGCTTAACACAGGCTTAAAAAAAGAAAAGCATATAGGGTAAATTTATCGTAATTGGTTTAATTGATTCACAATTATTTCATTCAGAATATGGCAGGCTTTAATAATTCAGTGGGAATTCAGATTGAAAGACTTTGTCGTAAACGCTTAAAGCTAAAGTTCCTTTCCTATGAACTTCATTGTTCATGTGCTACCAAAATAAACAGACTTGTGACATTTTAAGTTAAGTCACGTTACCAAGAGCTGAATACTAAAGAGCTGAAGGCGAGTGTGATGGCGAAGGCGAAGGAGAGACATTGCCCGTGTATTCCAGTCGTTGAAGGAGTTCGAGGTCAAATGCTCAGGGTCAGAGGTCACAGCACTCGTATTGCGGCGTGAGTCCACAAGGTTACGTCTTCAGCTCTCTCACTCTCCCCCCCCCCCCCTCTCTCTCTCTCGTCTGTGTCTTCTCTTCCTGTCTCTTTTGCTACTCTCTGTCTCTCTTCCAGGTTCGGTGAGCCCCATGTTCGTGAGGCTGCCCTGTGGAGGAGTGGGGGTAAGTTCTGCTCTCCTCTTTCAACAGTTTACGCCAATAGCACTTTCCTCTGACTAAGTACAGGTACTTGATGTGAGGAGTACTCCCGAGTTTCCCTGCACAAACCTGCGTACTTCGTTTCCGCTTAGTTTTGTCAGTTTGAGGCCTCGCGGTTGCCACCACTTTATTCGGTGGAAAATGGTGGGCGAGGGCTGTTGCATTTTAAGACGTTGTTAGCGGTAATCTAATCAAACACCTCCATGGCTGCATCCCATCTTGTTTTACAGCGCAGTAAACAAGCATCGATTCAGCATCTCTCTCTCTCTCTCTATCGCTCTCTCTCTCTATCCACTAAATAATAGTGCCATTTGTTCTACCTTCCAAACACACACACACACACACACACACACACACACACACACACACACACACACACACATTCTCCATCTCGAACTCCAGAGGCAACAAAAGCTGTTTCTCTGCTTTCCGTCGAGTTGGTAATTATATCCAGATGTTTGCACTAAACAAACCGTGTATGTGTATGTGCGGCCTTGCGGTGGGCGCATAACACTGTTTTGGGATGTTTTCTTTTGTATGCTTAGGTCAACGATGATGCCAACGGGCACCCTCGCGTAAAGATGTGTGTGTTTGTGATTATGCAACGTTAGGGTGTGTTTATGTGTGTGTGTCCCTCCTCCTTCTTGGTGGTGTTCTTTACATCCTTCAGGCTCTCTCTCGCTCCCTCTCTCTCGCTCCCTCCCCCCCCCTCAGTGGGTACTGGTGCTGTTGTGGGAACCAAAGGAGCCTGAGTTCTGCAGTGTTCTGTTCTTTATAATGGCAAATGGGTCTAAATTGTTGTCTTCCTGTCAAACACACACACACACCACATACCACACACGGCATGTGCACACACACACACACACAGAAGGAGGGGGCCCAAATTAGGCTGTCAGCCAGAGGAGAACCATCGCTCCTTCATGCCAACACGTTCCCGCTCTTTTCCAGCCCCGCGCTGCTGTCCAGTAACCATGGTGACACTTATCCGCACAGGTTTATGAAACTCAGGTTTCAGTTTGGTGGTCATAACGTTAGCTAGTAACATTAGCTAACCTGTAGTCTGTATTTTTTCTCTATTGGCCTATTATTTCTCTCTCTCTCTTTTTCTTTCTTTCTTTCTTTCTTTATCTTTCTCTCTTTCTTTCTTTCTCTCTTTCTTTCTTTCTTTTCTATTCGTAGTCTATTCTGCAATTACCTCCCGCTGTTTTGTAACTGCAGCACAGTCTCCTAATTCGTGACAAAGTCCTTCTTGGCTCCTTTTGAAAAGAGCCTTTTCCTTCCCAGTGGAAGTTATTATGGACTCTTCTGGTAGTCTCAATCGCTCCTGTCACCAGAGACCCAAGTAGAGCTGGCTGGTTAGTTGGCTGTTTGGCTAACACAGATGGACTGTTTTCTATTGGCTGAATGGCTGACAGGCTGAGTATGGGTAATACATTAGTGGTAGAAAAAGTGTACATTAGAAAGCTCTATCAAGAGAGAGAGAGAGAGGGGGAGAGAGAGAGAGAGAGAGAGACTCTCACACAGCTTTACTTTTCTCATCAGCGTCCCTCTTTTCTTCTGCCAGCGCCTTCCTTCTGTGTTTATCATGTCTTCCATCTGCGTTCACTGTCTGCTGTTTTTGATGGAGGCTGTATACGGCCCACTGCATGGCTCTGCTTACAATCAATCTCTCAGAATAACGCAGTTTATAGGCCTGTGTATAGACCTGTGTGTGCGTTTGTGTGTAGAGGCGCGTGTTGTCTGGTGATTGGAGCTGAGGGCCAGGCGTGCTTCAGCATTAATCAGGCCTGACTGCTGAATAGCTGGCCTCTCTCTGACCACATCGCGCACGCACGCACACACACACACATGCATACATACATACACACAAGTCAAACTGTCCTGCTCTCTGGAAAAAATCGGCAGAAATTTGGTTCACCTCTGACATATCCCTTCTTATCTCTGAAAATGGCTTTCCTTTTTTATATCGAGAAGAATTCCTTGTAATTGATCCAACCCAGTTCTGATTTTCACTTCTTTTCCAATCGCATCAAATGTCTATGATCTAAACCTTCTCAGTTGCTTTGTTTTGGTGGTACAATGGGTCAGAAAAATACAGAGTATTTAATCCCAAAATCTCTTAACATGTCTAAACAGAGGCATTCAAAGGATATTATGAACACCCTAATAAATAATGACACACTTGATTCGATTTTTGACAGAGGCAATCATTTATTTACGGTTTGAAGACTGTAAACTTAAAGTGTGAATAATAACTTTGTTTATTGTAATTTGTAAACTGTTTTAAGGCTTAAATGATAAATATCCGAGTAATGTTGTGCAAATACA
>JAOEHI010022847.1:15119-27023 GCA_025447815.1 Percopsis transmontana | reverse complement strand
AACAGCGTATAGTGATATTCCAACAGCGTATAGCGATATATCCAACAGTGTATAGCGATATTCTAACAGCGTATAGCGATATTCCAACAGCGTATAGCGATATTCCAACAGCGTATAGCGATATTCCAACAGTGTATAGTGTTATTCCAACAGTGTATAGCGATATTCCCAACAGCGTATAGTGAAATTCCAACAGCGTATAGCGATATTCCCAACAGCGTATAGTGAAATTCCAACAGTGTATAGCGATATTCCCAACAGTGTATAGCGATATTCCCAACAGCGTATAGCGATATATCAAACAGTGTATAGCGATATATCAAACAGTGTATAGCGATATATCCAACAGTGTATAGCGATATATCCAACAGCGTATAGCGATATTCCAACAGCGTATAGCGATATTCCAACAGCGTATAGCGATATTCCAACAGCGTGACCAGTGCAAACAAAAAATAACAGACAACTCTTCATCACCCGCTCTCCAGCTACAGTATATAGGCTGGGAGAGCGTGGTGATGAGGAGATGCGGGACAGGTGCGTGCGATTAGGGGGCGCTGGCTGGTAGGCCGGCCGCCGGACAGTGGTTTTAGTACACCGGCGAGCTAGAATGGAGGGGCGGGGGCGCTCCCGTTCCCATCACAAATCTACCAGTTCGGCTTCTTGAAATTTTCAGTTGGATAAATCATTTATTATACATGGAGGTAAAAGCCACATTTGCAGGCCAGGGTTCATTAAACTTTTAATCCCATCAATCGAGAGTTTTCATTTCCAAGCTTTTATACAGGGAAGGTGTCACATTTTTCAGCGGCCATAGAATTGCACAAACCCCACCTGGGATCTGAACTGAAAATCACCTGCTTGGGAATTTAGTGGTTCAGAGCTTTTAAGGGATGCAAGCCTTCTGTCAAAAAACCCAACTGTGTATCTCTCCACTAGAAAACCGCTTTCCCACTCACCACTGGTCATAACGAAATTAGCTCAGCGTGAGAGGGTTGTCGCATTCTGCCAATGCAGAAGTGTACATGAACACTGTTATCATTTAATGAGTGAATGGAGCCACGGTGAAAATGGGAGCGTTTACACGCTTGTGTGTGATACCAGTTGATCCTGCGGAGAAGAAGTGAAAGGATGAAAGCAGCGACCGATGGGAGTCAAACAGTGGACCGCAAATACCATCTCCTGTCTGCTGCCTGGAAGGAAAACAAACAGTACATAAACATGTGATACCTATACATTATGGCAAATAAACGGTGAAAAGACTGTCTAATGAATGTAGTTGTATTTATTTACAGTATACACGTATGTATATTTTAATGAGGTAATACACTGCGTCTAACAGCAGAGTGGCGTTAGAATAAGAGTTAAAAATAGGTTGTGTGCGTGTATGCATTTCAAGGTTGGGAGGTTAGGGCTAGAACATTAATCTCCGTGGGCAGGCTGAGAATCCCACTAATCTGGCAACCCTGGAAATGTCTTCAGAGAAAGAATGATGTGTGTGCGTAGAGGTGACAAGATTAGAGGCAGTGAACTGCATCAGGGTAAAGGGATTGAAAGGGTTAAATAGCCAGGTCAGTGTAATCTGTAATGCAGGAACCTGTGTGTGTAATATTAGTGTATTAGTGTGTGTGTGGATCTGTGAGCCTGAATGTGTGAGTGTCTAGGTTCATAGTGAGTGCTGTCAGTTTTGGTCGGGTAGTCAACATAATTAGAAGTCTCTTTTCTCTCTGTCTGCCCCCTGTTCGCTTACCCCTCTGTCTCTGTCTGTCTGCCATTCTCACTCACCCCCTATTTTCCCTTCCCTCAACCTCCCCTTACCCTCTCTTTCTCCTCTCATCCGCTGTTTCTTGTATGTCTTAATGTCTCCCTCTCTCTCTCTCTCTCTCCCTCTCTCTCTCTCTCTCTCCCTCTCTCTCTCTCTGTCTGAATAATGAGGTTTAAATCATCCCTTCATTCTCAGTGGAATGACGATCAAGGGAAATCCATTTAATATCTCTATCACTCTCTTTCTCACTATCTCCTTGGACGTCTTCATAATGCAGCAAGCAATTAAAATGTGTTTTACTTATGTTTCTTATTTATCATATCCATTTAGACAGTAGGCTGTGTACTGTAAAACATTAGATGGAACTGATTCAAAACAACACTACAATCGCTTATTCAGAAGATCACGTGTGTGTGAATAACTGTTCATCAAGTTATTACTGTAAATCCCATCTCAGCTGTACGGTAGACACTTGTCTCCAATACGCCCAATGGATCCTTTTTCACAGACATGTCATGGTAGGGTAAACACAGCTGTGGCTAATAAAACCAATAATGGGAATGTTTGAATGTTTGATTTTGGTGCATCAATGAGCAATCATTGCCAATGCCACTGCCTAACTGTCAATGCTTGATATATTGATACATAAATCAAACATTCCCATTGTTGGTTTCAGCCGCAGCTGTGTTTACCCTACCATGACACGTCTGTGAAAAAGGCTCCGTTCTTTTAATAATACAAATTAGTAATACAGAAAACACTATACATAACAATATACACACATATCAAAGAAAACTAAGAAAATGCTAACAGGAACAGACTTGGTTTATTATTTATTGCTAGAATTTTTAGGAAATATGTAATTTTTTTTGCAAAAAAATCCATTGAGACAAATTTACTTATAATGATGGATATTTATTTATATTTATATTTTTAGTGTACTGATGTTTCATACTCTGTACCAGAGCTGCCAAGTTCGCCGTGAGATTACATATTTTCGGGGCGGAGCGACTCAAAATGTTGTGAGCTTTGACAGCGGTGGCCCTTCTCCCCCACCCAATTATTTTTGCAATGGAAAAATCAGTTTCTTTTTCCCTGTTTCTACTGCCTCCTCCACTGTTTTTTCCACCGTCTCCTCTGACCTGGCAACTTTTTTAGAAGGGGGCTGGCTGACCCTTCGCTGCCCAGAATGAAAACAGATCTTTCTGCTTCTTCCCTGACATCTTTGAAACAGACAAAGAAATGCAATGTTAAATGAATGCATAACTTTTGCCTGGGCATAAAAATATAATTGAAAGATGAAATTATTAACAATGAGGATTCGAGAGACGTTTGATGATGAAATCTTTTCAGAATTGTCTTACTAAATAACGTGCCAGAACCCTCTGCCTCACAACATGGAGGAATGACCCCCAGTTTCTACAAAAGCTAGCTATTACCTTTTCTTAAATCCCCTTAACATTACTAGCTCACAGTATTAATTAGATCACAGGCAAGTGATTTTGTTTAGTTGTTTTATTCTAGGATAATAATAACATAATTCGAATGATCAAAAATGAGGTGGTTACAAGACCTTCCGCTTTAGTTGAAAGACAACATTCAGCTCACAGTAGCCGTTTTTACATTTACAGCGTTTTCAAGGCGAGAATATTGCACCTTTATTCCGGAATGGGGGGTCATTGTTGTTCCACCTCTGAGCTGACATCAGAAGTAGCCTAGTCACAGAGCCGGTACGATGTCTGTAAAAAGGGACAGCCGGCATGGCAGAACAGGTGTGTGACGTTTTGATAAAGCTTGCCACCAGTTATGTATCCACAAGCACGGTATTATTTCATGAAAGAATAGACTGCACAGCCTACTGGGATGTTGAGTGTGGGCGTTCACGTAACGTGTGCGGAAAGGATGGGCACCAAGCATGCTCAAGTGAAGAAATATATATTTACTAATTTTGGGATTCTCAGCATGAGAAATACGAGGTGTGGGGTGTGAGCGTGTGAACTGGTCGATATGCGTGAGTCTCTCGGTAAAAGTGTGATAGAGCATGTAGCTTCCCAAACTTTGGTGCGAGGCCTGCTAATGGCCTGCTTATCTCGGAATGCTCTTTAACCTTGAATGAAGCACTGCCCAGACCCAAAGTATAAATCCCCTCTACTTTGATCATAAAATGTCATCTTTGATGGGATGCTGATGGAGCTTCCTTTTCTGGTCTCGGTCAAAATGGTAGTTCAGTTGTTTTCTTGCTGGGCTCTGCACAATCCCTTTTCTGCTGTTGCAGTGTATTGTAGTAACAAAAGAAGACTAGCCTGGTGTTTTGTTTCTTCTCACACCCCTTAAATGGGCCTTTTGTTTGTGTGTGCAAAAATGTGTCTAGTAACTGTGTGTATGTTTATGTGTTTGAATGTGTTAGCGTCATTTTACATTTGTTTGTTTCCCTTATACACATTTATCGGTGTGGCTGCTCTTATCTCTTAATTTCCAACCCTCATATCTCATTCATTGGGTGCGTATGCGTGTCCACATACATGCTCGCTCATATGTCTCCACTCTAAGGCTGGTCACTCCTGCTTCATCTGCATCTCAGCTCTGATTGGTTGTGAAAGGCCAGAGATATGGGGCCCTTTAATTGCAGCTTAGCCTGCCGTTGGCCATTACACCTGTCACCGTGACAGGCTTGATATTCTCTGGTCAAACAAGGGTCGGACACAGAGAGCACATCATGGAGGCAAACGCACACAAACATAGGAGCTTTTGGTAAATTGTGCAGGATTGGTCCTGTGTCCCAGTAGTCATAGTAGCTAATGAGGCCCATAAAGATGAAAGGCAGGAAGGTGATGGTTCTAATTGGAGAGCTACACTCAGAGGAGATCAGTAAAGACCCAGAGCTCTGACATATGACAGTTGATGCTTATATCAAACGTGTATTTTAAGAGTAGCTTAACACTAAAATCAAACAGCAGGAACAGCACCGTCTACAGGTTATTGCAATTGCTTTATCTGATTGGTTCAAATTGATATCAGGTGATGTCATTTGCTATGTTTTGTATGGCAGTTGACTTACTAAACATAGTACATCCATTTAGACATGAGTGTTGTGTTCAACCTGTAGAGGGTGCTGTTACTTCAGTGTGTGTTTGGTTCTGTTTTAACTCATTTGAACAGTGATAAAAGCATAGCTGTATAGTTCAATAAACAGAGAACCAGAACAAAACATAAACCCCAATTAAGCTGACAAGCTAAGAAACTACTGCATTGAATAACAGATTCTATCCATATAACAAATGTAATGGGTGAGACCTTGTTTTGTGTTTGTTTGAGTTGCGTTCTGACTAACTTTAGATATAAATGGTAATTTGAAGAAGCTCGACAAAAGATCAAAATCACCCAATCATTAGATAAGCATTGATGCAGACTCAGAGCTGGGTTGTGTAGCAAACTCTATAAACGCTAACCACTATAAAGAGCTGTAACCCACCTAACTCACACATACTTAAGGCCGTGGCATGCTTCAGCATACACAGTCTGCATACGGTGCGCGCATACGTGACTGCTTAGCATACTCTGTGAGGTCACACTACGACCTCACTTCTTCAAAATGATGATCTCTCTCCACCTGGTCAGCAGTTTTCTAAATGTTCTTCTTCTGTCACTCCCACTCCCACTACTCTGCCTATCCCCACCTACTGGATCGGCATATTACTACACACTCAGTTTTCGCACATGAGCAGTCAACGTGCAGGCAAAGTGTACGAGATGCACGGTCACAAAATTTTGCCGTCACATATGCGCACCAATGCGGACCGCGGAAGCATGCCACAGCCTTTACAGCACTTGGCTCCCTTAGCTTAACATAAACATAGATGTCCATTGTGTTTGCCTTACTTATAATGCATCTCCTCCTCCTCTGATTTGCTACTCCTCCTATCATCCCGACACCCCACCACCGCGCGCACACACACACACACACACACAGCCATAATGAGGAGCCTAACTCATTAAGATCTAGTACTATTTATGCTTTATCCCTCCCCAAAGAAATCATTAACTTTCTTTCAAGACACTCTTTAGTGTGTATATGCGAGTGTGAGACTTTGTGTTTGCATCACTGGCTAAAGGGCAGATTTCATCCAATTTCTCTCTCTCTCTCTCTCTCTCTCTCTCTGTGGAATAAGCAGATTAAGTCAGAATGCATATGCTAATACATTCTCATGGACTGAGCCTCTTTCGAGGCCATTGTTAAGACACCTGATAAAACTGCACAGCTGAAAACACTTTTTTAAAACACAAATGTCTCGGTCGATACACCTTTTCAGATACTGACATTACCACGAGTGCATCATTTATTAGGGCCAGCTTTCCACTACATCATGACCTCGTAAATCCAAGAGTGCTATTATGCCCCGTTGCTTTAAAAAATAATTAAGATGCAGTACTGTTAATGGCCAGCAGGCAACCCAACCAGTCAGACTATTGCGAGAGGGTTAACGGTAAATTCGGCTGCAGTACTAGCTTAATGGAGGTTGCAATGCCGAAACCTATGTTCAGGAAAGCATTGGGGTCACTATAGCACTGGCTATAGTGTCCTTGAGCGAGCCTACTAGCTCTAAAGTACAGTTATAGCTAATCCTGGACTATTTTCAAACTGCGATAAGTGATAAGTACCACATTATTTTCATAACTATAAATGCGGATTGGTAGCAGAACCCACAAGTACCTGTAAGCATTGATCTATAAAGTTTTATGACTAAAACTTTATTAGGAAACCTTTCACAGTGTCTTCTACAGTATATCGGTTCAACCGTGGCAGCTTAATCTATACGTTCTATTAATATGCACTCAGGCATCAACATTAAAGAGTTAGGAAACATTTGAACAAAGCTGGCCTGGCAATAACACCAGCTTCTATCTCTATAGGTTTGAACTGACGTAATGGTTTATGTTGGTAGAACAGCAACACACCTCTAAAGTAGATTAGAAAAGACAACCGCTCTGATGGAAATACGTTACTCCTTTTGCAAAACTTTATGGTTGAATTTTGGAAAGAAAGAGTCGATATGGATTTTAGTGTGTTACATTATGTTTTTGTTTGTGACAAAGTGAGCCGATGTTTATATACATCTGTAACCATTTTGCTCTGAAGTTTCTAATCAGTGTGTGTGTGTGTGTGACTTAAACTAAACTAAAGCTTTACTTTTAGGTTTATTTAATCAAATTATGTTTTCAGTTTGGTTTTTGCGTCATAAAAATATGACATTATCATTTTGGGGGTGGGGATTTTTAATTTGTCCAGTGAAAGCAAGAGCATAATATAAAGACCTTGGGTTAACTAGCTGATATGATTGTATTATCAATTGTAGCGAGCGCAACTTTGCAGCATTATTCTTTCAATTGAATGATTTTAAGAATGAATGCATAATGGTTGTCTTTCTGTTTTTCTCTTTCAGGTTTTATATATACATGTGGCGGTACATTGAAGGGGAGAAATGGCAGTATAGAGTCTCCAGGCTTTCCCTACGGCTACCCAAATGGAGCCAACTGTACCTGGATCATCGTTGGGGAAGAAGGAAGCAGAATCCAGCTTCTCTTCCTGTCTTTTGCCATAGAAGAGGAGTACGACTTCCTGTCCCTGTACGACGGACACCCTCACCCTTCTAACTTCAGGACCAGGTAGAGTGTTTAATTGTTTTCACGCTGTCCCTCTGTCCTCGTGTCTTTTTTAACCCTAGGACGCTAACACACACACATAGATTCAGTGTTGTACAGTATGTGATATGTGGTCAGTGTGATCAAATGTAGCTACTGGTCAGTGTGAAGAATTGACCTTTACCTTTATTCTAATTTTACGGCAAAAAGGCTATCTTGCACAAATACATTTGTGCTTTACTCAACATCCTCAGTACATCAATTCAATGTTAATGTAGAGCTCCATTATGTTCAAAGGCAGAATATTTTACATGTTCCTATTTCAACCTGGTATCAAAAGGTATCATTGAGGGCTGGTGTCCAACATCAACAACCCTGCGCCACTCGGTATCGCATTGTTGTTAATGTTATTGTTTTTTACTCTCTTGTCATTAATTCCACCCAAATTTTATGAACATCAAATTCTGACGTGCCCATAACCAAACCAGGTTGCAGCCATCCTTACTCTTTTCCCTGCCCCTTAAACTTTTGACTGGAGTAATAAGGCAGGCCGATGCATGCAGTGAGCGCATATATCAGTAAATGCTCTGGGGCAATGCGTTTTTACTCAGTGTCGTTTTATTCAGGGTTAGGTAAGATTATTTTCTTAGCATTTTCCTTATAGTTGGATATTTCAGTTTTGAGAAATGGAGGAGGAGATGCTTGGTTAATGAAATGTAATTTCTTCTCGTTTATTAGCTGACTGTTCCGGTCCACCAGGCTCTCACTAACCAATGACAGTGGCTGAAACTGTGCTCCATAGAGCCTCTGCAACGGATTAGAACAGCTTTGTAATCAAAACTAAACTGGAATAGCAACAGTTAATTCTATATACACTAAACTAAAATAGAATGGACTAGAAGACAAAAAGGCTAGACTTGAATGGAACACAACAGTATCTGTGATCCCTGGGCGTGCAAGGTGAGGGGGGTGTCATTGCAACAGATAGGAGAAGAGGAGAGAAAACCAAGATGACCTATGTATTTGTGACGATTAGGACTTTTGGCTTATCAAACATGACAGGAAGTCACAGGATGTGTGAGAGAGGTTTTACCTTGTATGGGTAAATGTGTCAAGTCGCCTGATTTGACTCTCTCTCTCCCTCACACACACATACACACACACTCACATGGCGGACAGAATGGTGATTAAGAGGTCAGATCCATTAATGAGAAAATGTTAATTATGGAGGGAATGATTATGATGGATCACACAGCCCCACATACACACACATAAACACACACACACATGCTTGTACCCCTTGCACACACCTGTGCGTGTTGTTTTTCTGTCCTCACTTCCAGGCTTTTGTAGCTAAAGGTCTTGTGTTGTTCGTGTAAGATTGTCTCGCCAATAAATCACGGTGAAATTACACTTGCTAATGTCTGGGGACAAAAAAAGAAAAGAACGGGAGACCCACCTCTGCATTCGCTCACGTCCTCCTGTTTCATCGCCATTCTTCATTGTTTGGACACGAACATATTTGATTAGAGCTGTCGTTTTTATTGAAATCAGCAGACAGAGAATGACATCTAACCCCCCATCATTGCGAAAACCCGGAAGAAATATGAGCTGATAAATATGGAATTGTCCTAACCGTTTCTGCTCCAGCACTCTGAGCGTTTTTTAATTAAACTGATAAAATATTTTAATTATGTTGGGTAAATTATTTAGCGAAACATCTTCCCTCATTAAAATACATAAATAATCAAAACTATTGTTCTTTGTTGGAACCGTAATGACTCTTCTTCGATGACTGCGCCAAACACTGGCGACAGTGTGTTTCTCTGTGTAGTTAAGTCAAATTATACTACACCCGAGTACATTTTTGTCACTTAATTGTCTTCCCTGGTCTTTTACCAATTAATTAAGCTAGCAGTAGTATGAATATCCTGTGATTATTTGCCCATGTATCTCTTAAACTCTACCTATTACAGTAAATATCTGTTGTTTTCCCTAATTTACGTTGTCAGTGTAGGCAAGGTAGGCACTGCCTTGCCTATACCAAGACGTAGGTTGCAATAATACATTTACGTTTATTTATATATCAACCGTGTGTTAATCCTGTCTTCAATCCCGATTTCGGTAATTCGGCTGTTCATGTTTGTACACACAGAAAGCAGTGCTGGCACCTGCTTTTTTTCCTAAACTTTCCTTTTGATCAAAAGCTTAAAATAGTAAATAAGGGGAGACCTATGGGTGAGAAGTGCCGGCTTTCATTTGATTCACAAATTCACAGCTGAGCTGAGCTGGCGCTGGCCCGGTGGCAAGCTCGACATGACCGGCCCCTGTGCCTTCTCTTAGGGCGCAGGCCAGGTATGTCTGCCCATAGAGGGGCTCTTTGGCGTCAGAAAGCCCTGGTCGGAGTACGACAACCTCGGCTGGTTCATTGCTGGGGTGACATGGGAGCTCGCTGTCGAGCACGGGGGCAGGCTCGCTGTGGCGGTGGACATCGTGCGCATCCCGTTCAGATGGACCGGCTCCTAGCCAGCGCGGTGGCGCGCATCTCCGTCGAGGGGAGAGACCGGCTCGCGGCAGGGTCTCCTCTGTTGCCGCCTTCTCACCCAGACACATGGAACATCTTAAGACAACCGTTTTAAGTGGAAATAAAATAATCTGATAACAGACTCCAAACACTACTGGTCTGTCAGGTTCCTGTGGATAAGTCAAGTATTGTAGTGAATGGGCCGGGCAATAAATTGTGCTGCTGCGACCACATTGCATTGCAGACTGAGAGTGCAGCATTTTGTGTCGCAACGCGACTCTAACCGCGGGCATTCTAGGTTGCTGCATCTCTACACCTCAACTTCTGTCGGAGATGTTTTTGCCATCAGATTTGCCATCAGTTCGCCAAAACCTATTATCACAGACATTGATGTTAGAAAGACATGTGTCCTTGAGTTTGACCTGCTGATGGCGCTAGAGATAATGTTGGACTGAGCCCAAAAAAGTGGTTTTCTGAAAATGTAAAATGTCCGTTACCAGTGATCCAAATTGTATAAAAAAATGTATTGCTGTTTTAAGACAGCTAAATAATAAGCTAAATTGAGCTAAATTCATAAGCATGCACAGCCAAACGCAGTGAAAAAGATTCAAATAGCATTAAATGAGTGTAAGACAAAGAGATGTAACCCACAATATTGCTTACAGTGGGATCACACGGCCTTTTCTTCTCTATGGACGTGACATCCTTTGAAAATAATTTACATGAAAGGGTTCAGAAACGCCTTCGCCGCTCTGGGTGCCTGCCATTTTGATTCATTCTAAGTATGTGTCAAATTCAAATGACAGAGCGCAGCGGGGGATGCAGGGAAGTTCACCCAGGGCTTTGTGCCTGAAACATATATGCATGAAGCCGTTCTGTTGTGCTCTCCGCTTCATACACGCAGTAGGGGCCAATTGAGCTAGACACCCTAATAGAGGGCCTATGCGTGATGTCACCTGGCAAACACAGTATTTTTATTTTAAACCTTGTTGGTGCCTAGCATACTTTGCCCATTCATAGCCCACGTTGGATGATAATGTCAATTGCCCAAATTAAGTCTGTATATAACTGACGGGCAGCAGCTATTTATAAACCTCCAAATGTACAACTCTTCACATTGTGTGTGTGTGTGTGTGCGTCGGCAACAGCCCGTGTTTTACTCTCTGGCACACACCTAGTTATTTTTAGAGAACAAAGCTTGTTAAGGCGGTAATGCAGCAGTGCTCTCGGTGAATCGAAAGGGTTCTGCTGATGTTTAATCCCTCGCAGCTGAGAGCAAGAGATTTGGCCGGGTTTTACAACTGGATGACATTGCTGCACTTCTCTAGAGCTGAGATCTTAGAGTTCAGAGCTATAGATAGCTACACTGAGGTGATGTCCACCCGGCCGCTATTTATAGCTTTCGAGTGTCCTTTCTAAGTGTTATCAGAAACCTTATCGATGCCTTAAAGACTCTGCGTATAACACACACACAAACACACACACACACACACGCACACGCACACTTGTACGTGTGAGGGGTTTCAAGTGATTCTCTGAGAAAATCTGAGGCACAATTTACTTTTAATTTTGCTCTGAATTTTCTAAATCAAATCCAAAGAGAAGACATGTCTCCTTTCCTCTCTCGTGAGGAATATCTCGGAAATGAGGCTATTCCAAAACGCAGCTGTTGAGACGAAGCTACACTGCGTTTAGCTTTTCAGTTGACTTTTGCTATTTAAATTCAGCTCCCGCGAGACGGTAAATCTAGACAGAATCTCTGAGTGACACACACCATGACGCTGTGATCAATTCCCCGTCCCTCTTGCCCTTCACGCTATCCCTCTCGATTTTCATCTGCTTTCCATCCTGCCATTCATCACTCCATCCATCCGTCTGTCCATCTGTCCGTCCATCCATCCATTCACCCAAGTCACAGTCTTGCATTGGAATGAGAAAGTGCAGCAGCAAATAATCATTTATAGTTTCATGGTTT
>JAOEHI010022847.1:0-15019 GCA_025447815.1 Percopsis transmontana | reverse complement strand
TCCATTCACCCAAGTCACAGTCTTGCATTGGAATGAGAAAGTGCAGCAGCAAATAATCATTTATAGTTTCATGGTTTCTTTTTAAAGCATGACAAACCAATTCAAGCAGACATCGTATATGCAGAGAGAGTCGGCTTGACAGACTTTGCCGTCCCCTGCCAAGAACGTGAGCATTCTTCTCTGAAATTGCAGGCAGTGTAAGTTGCAAGTGTTAAACTCCTCCCTCCTATACTGTAGGTGTCTTGTGTTTTTTTTTTTTGTGGCTCATACTGTGCATAGATAATACTCCCAAACTACCTGTACCACGACAATCCTCACCGTTGTGTTTGACGTAAGTCCCTATGGCATGTAACCACTCTGAACGCGACACGAAACCTATTCATTCCCTGCACAGGCAACCTAAGGGAAATTGCATTCTGCGCATTGTACCATCGGGCTTAAACCAGCCATATCCTGGCTGGTTTAAGCCCTGCAACCCCTCCACTCTTCTTTTCCTGCAATAACCTAGATTCGTATTAGAAAATCCCCAAAGCGGAGGTTTTACACCTGGTTGGGTCACACCTAGAGCACATGCACATTTGTCTCCGTGCACACAGATACACACGAGGAGACATTTCGGTGTCAACAAACAGATGAACCGATAGGCGGTGGACATACAGTGACAGACACACACACACACACTAAGATGCACAAATATGTGCACATACAGTACTTGCACACACACACACACACAAAGCCACTGGGAAACTGCACTTTGCGACTGGAAATCAGCAAATATTGTCTTTCATGTTGGGACAGTGTTTCTGGGCCGAATGGAATATATATAGGGGAGAATAAGATGTACTGTATATTTGTATAGAGGCATTCGCTCTCCCTCCCCCTGCGTGAGAGAGAGAACTTAGGTGTGTTTACCCCTGAGGTACCAGTGTTTCATCTCTTCCTGCATCGGTTTTGCCCGCAGGAGGTGAGGCGTGTGTGTGTGTGCGAGTGTGTGTGCGTGCGTGTCAGAATGTTGGAGGACCCAAATAGCTCGGGCTGTAAAGAAAGGAAAGCCGCAAGAATGAAAGCCGTACTGTAGAAACCCTGGCTTCCTGCAATGCTCGTTTCCGACTGTGATGCAGCGCTTTTCAGCCTTACCACTTAGGGCTCACTTACGGGGGAAAATGGGGTGCTCTTGTGCTGCTTCGAGGTTCGACGTGTTCAGAGATGCTCTTCCACTGTGGAGTTTCGGTTTCCTTCCTGTCTGGTCATTCTCCTGACCTCTCTCATCAAGGATGCATTTTTCTCCACAGATCTGCCGCTTACTGGATGTGTTTTTTTTCACACTATTCTATGTGAACAACATTCATTCCCCGGTCAAAGTCACTTCACATTTGTTCCCTATTCTGAAGCTTGGTCTGAACAACAGCTGAACCCTCTTGACCGCGTCCGCATGCATTTATGCACTGAATTTTCATTAATGAGCAGGTGTACCTGCTCATACAGTGTATCCTCACCGATGCTGCTCCAGATGTTTTAGTAACATACAGAAGCTGCAGGCTTAGTAAAATATTCGACGACATTCCTCGTAAGTTACTGCAATAAGATATGATGAGATACATAATGAGATATAAATAATAGTTATAAACAAGTTTTGTCTACATATCGCTGTGAATGTGAACGTTTACTGTTGGTTCTTAAAACAATTCAGCGTTGGAAGGTGGGCATAAGCTTGTAATGCTTGTGAAAGTAGATTTGTGGGTGTGTGGGGTGTGCAATGCCTCCAGTAAATGTAATATCATTTTAGCCATGGGAGAAATCAGTCGCTGTATAATGTCAATACAAAAATGGTATATGGTTTTTCCTTTAAATACTTTGTCTTTAATATCCATTTCTTAATGCTGCTTTTGGCAGCTCTTTGGCGCTATTTGTCTTATGTCAAATTGTCAAGGAAAGGCACAGGGTGCAAGAAATAGGAAATGGTGAGATTAATTCTCCTAGCCATATTGAGTCATTATTCCTAGAGGAATTAAGCTGTTCCATTGTTGCTGCACCTTTTCTCCAATTGACATTCATTCCCTCATCTCTCTCATCTGTTACTCTATTTCTTTCTAACTTCCATAGTTCATACTCTTTATCTTTCTCTCTCTCTCTCTCTCTCACCCCCCCCCCCCTTCCTCTGTTCCTGTCGCCGGCCTCTCTTTCATCCTTTTCTATAAAATGTTATTAATGCACTGCTGATAACAAGCTCGGCTCAGCCTGCCGTAGATTATAATTATAATCATTACAATAACGTTAGCGCCACGTTACAATAGTCCATGAGTCAAATCCCCCAGTGATAATTCTCTCTCTCTCCTCTCTCCTCTCTCTCTTTCTCTCTCACTCTCGTCTCTAGAGCGCCCATCGCCCATCCTTTGTGTTACATTATGGCAACCGTAGCCTTTTCGTGATTATATCTGTGGGAATTTGGTACACCTGGGGCTGGTGTTAATTGATTACCCCTGCGCGTACGGTGAGTGGTTAGCTTTGTGTGGGCGGGTTTAGCATCCAATTTTATTATTATTTTTTTTATTTTGTATATCAATTCTCTGTGCTTGTCTATCACAATGACTTTTATACGCTTGCATGCATATCTGATCTTACCCTGATGAGTGCAATGCTCTGATAACTTTAATCAGAGTACGATCATAATCCTATTATGCCGAGCCCTATTAACATACCTAGATTGATTTACTTGGCTGTGTAAACACTCAGTCCGACCTGTAAATTAACCTGCCAATTCGGTGATTATTGGGGGAAATGACATCATTTTGTACCCGTTTTGAAAAGCCTAAAACTAATACCTTCATATGGATACCCAGGTATCCATATGATGTGCATCTACCCCGTGACACCATTTCAGGGAGCTAAATGGCAAGTGCATTATTTTACTACCTGGGCCCTAGGTAAATGTAAGTAAAAGATGAAGGCTATGCCTATTTATCATTGTTTTCTTACAGCAATAAAGGAGGCCTTTAAACACACTGAAGTCTGAAGTGTCTGGAATAATTAGGTTATGACTGGGGTTAAGTTTTCCTCACCTTTGTGAATTATTTTGCAGTGCCCCTAGCGCCGCGGCCCCCATAAATATTCATTGGTGACTTTACATAATATCAGCTAGCCGCACAAACACTTGTTATGGCAGTTGGCACTCCGTGTGAAACCCTAAACTTGTCATTGCGAGTGTTAGCGTGGTAATAAACCGGGCGAACGCCCGTGCTTGCACACATGCATGTGTGTGTGTGTGTGTCCCCGAGTTTTCTTGGCAACTACAAGATGTTCCTACAGCGTGCAATGCCGAGGTAATTCTTCAAGCAGCAGTTATGACAGTCCAAGAGATCCAAAGAGCTGCCAAATATAAATCACTTCCTTTATGCGTGTCTGGTTCATGCCCTGCTTTTTTCGTTCAATGAATATTCCCAGTGATTCTTTCGTGACTTTGTACTTGGCATAAGAGCGTGCGGTAACCCTCCTCTCGAACTCGTGAAGTCCAAATCAAATTACAAATGTCCTAAACAAACTGCCTTTGATCTTCTGAGTTGAACATATTGAGTTGAACGTGGCCCTGGTGAGACCCACTTAGCCATGTTTCTGGCTCTCCTCACTGCTGGGCCATGTGCGTGTCGGAAACCAGGCTAATGAGGGCCTAGACAGTGGAGCAGGTCAGACGACAGACCTGGGATGAATCCACCGTGTGTGGTAATACTCGCAATGTTATGTGGAAGGTGTGCGTAAGGTTCCAGTAATCCCAGTGGCTAAGCTGCTAATCCCCTCTAGCTTCCCATTACCCCCCCCCCCCGTCACACACAGCAAACCCACCTTCAAACACTTCTTTTTCCTCTCTCTCTCTCTTCTCACACACCGAGTGCACGTTCAACACCCCCAAGGCAGTCACCCAGGTGTCAGACTGACGGTTCCCCGGGGAGGGATCACTATGATCAGCCACAGTGCTAGCCTGCTGCCCCTGGAGGGATGAATGAACGGTGACATGGGCTGGCAATACATACCGATTAAAGCAAAGGACACACAAAAGGACAGAGGGAGAGAGGAATGGTGGCCCATAAGACTGTGATGGTGGATAAGAGAAGAAAGATAGTGGAAGGAAGGCGAGACGGGTTGATGGACAAAAGAACGGGAATGACGCAGGGTTGTGACACTGGAAAGAGATAGTAAAGGAGGAGGAAAAAGAGAGAAAGATGGGAAGGAAGGGAAAGTTGGAAAAAAAATGTCAAGATGTTTTATTTCGATTTTGAAACGCGTACAGTGGGGGACAGCAGAAAATCAGTATTTCTTCGCATCTGTGCTGCAGGTGTGTTTGTTTTTGAGCCGCATAACAGCCCGTTAGCAGTTGTCATCAAATCATGTGGCCTATAGCCAAGGATGTGCTTCTCTTATTATATGAACACATCCGCACAGAGGTGCTGAAAATGAGTCATTCCGTTTTTAACACTGAAGCGGCGGCAGTTAACTGACGTGGGCTGCTGTAGAAAATGACTGGCCTCCAGTATGTCATATAACGCAAACAATCACACACAAAAGCAACAGTGAGTCATTTCCACAGCGGGGGCACCAGATTTTTTTGTCTGTTCTCTTATCTCACCCTTCTACGCCTTTCTCTCTAAGGTGCTATTTTTGAAGCACATCTTAGTGATGTAGGCTGAAGATTGATTTTCAGATACTGCGTCACAATGGTTAATTTAATTGATTCTGCACTGGTGCGTGTTTGTGGGTTATTTTACAGCAAAGGGAGTTAGGCTCATTTTAGTTTTGGAATTGGGCCACACACAACACAGTTAAAACTCACGTAGGCAGCACCTGTCAAATGAAAGCTTTTAGGATAATACAGGCAACAACGCCTCCTATATTTTCTGTGGTGTATAGTGGTAAGTCAAATTGCGTCAGACTTAATAGATCTACCAATCACACATTAATAGGCTTAAAAGTTTCAGTTTCAACGGTTTGCTCATTTCATTGCAGTGGAAATGGAAGGTGGGATGGGATGCAGGCCATATGTTTAACACCCCGGTTTTCCATTATGCATTTCTGTGTGACTTTCCTTGTGTGAGATGCTATGCATTAATGTGAAAAACTGTGGCTAACCATAAATGCACTCAAAAGAGCCCAGAATGGAAGTCATTAAGATTCTCTGCGTGGTCATAAATATGTCCCACACAATGTAAGTAATTACAGATTTTAGTGTGGGTCGTGCATATAATTTAATGGGTCAATATCAGCCCTATTAATTATGGAAAGTAAAGTCCAGTATGAGTCATTATGCTGAACATTTCTTGAAGAAAGCAGGAAAAATAACTAAATTCAAAATTAATGGATGGTAGCACTAGACAAAGCAACATAAGTAAATTAATTTAATCTTGTACATAAGTTGGAGCAGATTTGGCTTTTAGGTTTAATTTAACTGGTCGGTATACATGATGCATGTCTTTTTTTACCTGAAAAGGAACTTCACCATAGGCTAGAGTTCAGTTCATGAAGTTAGCCTAATAATTTCACGCTACGTTTGCTAGCTAACAAAATGATCCGTGTTACAGCCGGTTAAACTGATTGGACAGAACATAAAGCTTTGTCCCTGCTTTAGGAAACTATTTTGCCCATCTCTATACAGTTTCTAAACAGTAGGATCTTGATTTGTGTGTGTTGCTGAAAGTCACTTTAAGGAGCTTTATTGGCATCATAAGACCAACACAACAATATTGCTATAGTAATAAAATAGTGAAATTATTACAGGGGCTTGAATGCACATTAAATTATGAATTCGTGAATTAAAAAAAATAAATGAAAATACAACACGAGTTATAGTCAGTTATAGTTATAAGTAGTCTACTCTATTGATCCCCCAAGGACAAAAGGCAATAAAAGATGCATTAGGAGAGCAGAATCCAACTTTTTTCTATTTTCATATATTTAATTTTAAATAGGCCTAGCAGTTATAATCGGTGCATACACATCACCACAACACACTGACACACTTACTCACATGCAGAAACTTTGCTGATAAGCCCTGAAACCTTTTTAAAACATAAAGAAAAAACAAGTTTTGGTTCAACTCTCTATATCACACTTCCTTTGCCTTGCCGTCAAAGACCACAGACACAAAACAAGATCTCAGATCAACTTACCGCAGTGCGACAAGAAATTGGTGGATGTTTGTTTAGTATTGAATGAGTTCATTACGATGCATGCTAATGCTTTAGCAGCACCCTGGCTGAGTTGATTACACCCCCCGCTCCTGCTAGACTCCTGTCCATCCTGTTTCCTTGTTGCCTCCTGTTGTTTGCGCAATCCCCGCTCTATTTATAGTATGTGCACGGCCCTGTACACCACGCCACTTAAGCCCAGGAACTGTGAGCTGGGGCTATGACACAAAAGCTCTATTAAAAGAATTACTTCCAGTGGTTCAGGACAGAGGCAGAGAGTGCATGTGATGCTATGGCCTGCGGAGGTGGGGACTTTAGCCTAGGGTGCCGTGTATTTCTACACGCAGCTTCTTAGAAAGCATCCTAATCTCTCTGTGCACTGTTTACGTAGGCCGGGAATATGATCTGAGGGCTACGATGTGTAGGGTTTTGTAAAACCATAAACAAATCCTAGCGCTAAAAGTCCTAGCACTGTATCTCTCGTTGCAGTCAGTAGTTGTATCTCAACATTTTGGCACACACACTATCAATGTTCTGTTTCCTAGGTTATGTAGACCTACCGCTGAACGTTTAACCATCCCCCTAGACAGAATGAATAAATAGATGAAGCTAGAATGAAAGGGGGAGAGTGAATGAACTAGAGAGAGAGAGGGAGCTAAAACAGAGTATTTCTCTGCTCTGTTGCTCACTCCATTATCCGTCATGACAGAACTACAGGAATTTAATTAACAACCATGTAGTGACCTTAAAACACACACACATGCATTCAAATGCACTCGCGGGCACACACCCAATCGCCCGCACGTGGACACGTGCACACGCAAGTTTGACGTATCAATTAATCACTGTCTGTCAGTTGACCATTATAGCTTTTGTATCCTCATTGGACCATGGGAGTTATATTGGGTGTTTGTGTACGTGTATTATAATGTAGCCCTGTGTACTAGCCTTTTGTTATTAAACATTAAAGCTGGATAATGGAATACAGTATGGCCTGGGCCCCAAGGCTAACGCTAATGCAGTGTAGGACGCTCAGGATAAACACACATGCAAACACGTCCACACACACACACACACACACACACACCAAGAACACATGACACGAGCATCGCCAATGACCGGTAGAACACTCATATTGTACCCTGTTTGTGTAAAGAGAAATACTACACACGGAGCGTACGAAAACATTCAAGTCCCAGTTCAGTCCTAAAGTTAAGCACTTTAACTTTCATGAAACATTTGGCTCTCTGGAATTTCTCAATACAAAACGTAAACGTATATTACATTACAATTAATAAATTACAAAAAAATGTGAATACTATCAGCTAAATGGCGGATAAAAATACTTGCCATAGTTTCCAGTCTACAAACAATGGATTATTTTTGCCTTAAGATAAGTGTGAGGACTTAAGGTAAGGAATCTACAGAGTCTAGGGTTTACACATACATGGAACAACAGTCAACAATGTACAACTGTGGCAGGATTCAAAGCAGCTTCTTGTGTTTGTTAGCTATGATCTAATGCTGTAGCATGCTACGTTTGGCATACATATTAAATGATGCCGTGTATTGTAGTCTGTAGTGTACTAAATTAAGTTAAATTGCATAAATAATTTATGCTATCTAATTTATGTGCAGGATTTTCAAATTAGATAATTGGCCGTAATCAGTTGTGATCCCAGAAACCGGGCAGCTACTGTATGACTAAAATGTTATTAAAGTACACCTCGATTACAATTGTTAATGTCACCACAATTTGTGATTTTACTAATCTCTTATCTCTTGCTTTATATCTGGTTTGCTGGTTAGTGTGTGTGATTTGGACTGTTATGTAGCCTTTTAAGGAGTCAAAATGCTAGTCATCACCTGAGACGAATTTAAACGCCTCCTCACACAAAATGAAAGACAAAAGATTTCAAGGTTTGTTCATAGAAGCTGAAAAGCTACAGTATAACTGACAATGAGACGGCTGGCTTCCCACATTCCATACAGGTTTCACCTCAATAAAACAGGTGATGTTGAGAGTTAGTAGACTGCGGTCTATGTTCAATAAAACAGTGCCTTAGATTGTAGTTATTTAAATATATACCATGTGAATTTGAGAGAAATGCTTTTAGCTGTTATTCCTTTTCAATTATTCAATTACTTCCATGTAAAACAAAAAACTAAAACGTAATCACAGAAATTGTGAAAAGCTGACTACAAGCATTTCAGGCTGCTCTGCTGCACCTCTGTGTGTGTGTGTGTGTGTGCATGCATCACGTGTCATCAATTCATCATTCGTCCCTGCGTTATCCTTCTTTTTCTTCAGATTCTTGCCTCTCTCTCTCTCTCGGCCACCCTGCCCCCCTCTCTCCTCCATCCATATATCTCTCTAATGACCGTCCCTTTAAGGTGCTGTCAGCCCTGACACCTCCCCTTTAAATGCCAGCAGACACATGCTATCTGTCTCTACCTATCTGCAAAATGCGTGTGTGTGTGTGTGTGTCTCTTTCTCTGCTTCTCTCTATGTATGTGTGTCAGGCCTAATAGTAAATGATGGGGTAGCCAGCTGCCTAGACAAGCTTTAGCTCTGGGGGGCAACACTCACTATCTATCTATCTGCTTTAGAGAGAGAGAGGGCGAGAGAGAGAGAGAAAGAGGGAGGGGTGGGTTCGGGGGGGGAGAGTTAGAGGGTGAACCCGGTAGTACATTTATCATCAAATAGGGGATTTAATATATCCTTTCAACAATGGAAATAAAGTGTGCTGGTGAGTCACTGGTATACTGTACCGCCTGCCACTGTGTTGTTCAACCCCAGACCAGTTCTTGTTTGGTTGTGACACCCCTTAGGCCTCAAGACCTATTTCTTGCGGGGATCCAGGGAGTGGCACATTAGGCGTGATGACTGACCTGTGTGGGTTGGACTGCTCTCCTACATATAGGTGCTTGAGCAGTCAGTATGCACTTTTCCACTGCAGGGACTCTGTTTAAAGGAACGGCCCCCCTAATTGGCCCGTTCAGCTTTTCTGTTTCTATTGTGGTGCTGGCACTACGAACCTACAACATTGCCTTTGCTCTTCGATCGCGACGTAAATTCCGAGCACAACAAAATAATTATATATTTCCCCAGCAGAAGCACGCCAGCACCAACATTAGAATGTTAAACCATTCTAACCATTCTAGATTTCCCAGATAATGTTAGGATTAACGTTAGGATTACCTTGACCAAATAAAATGTACAATTAGAATAAAATTAAATGGCTTCATGAACTATTTTACTTTAAAGAGTCATGTGTTGTCTCCACATTTTGTCCTTCCCCTGAGCTGGGCAGTGACAGTGTACTGTAATTTGAACCTTTTTCCTCATTCTGGGGTTATTGTTAGATCCTATTGGCTGTTAGTACTACATAAAGCTACATGTGTTGCCAGTGCATGGGTCACTGGAGGCATTTATGCTTTAAGTTTTGCCTGTTCTCTCTGGTGGGTTGACCAGCAGTGGTTGGCCCACCAGAGAGACGCGTCCCACACCATTTTAATAAAACAGCATCTGTAAAGAGTGCATTAAAGGTGCAGTAGGTAGATTTAAGAGCTATAAATGTAGTGGAATTTCTTAGAAATGCCATAGACATCCGTCAGCTATCAGTGAGTGAAATGCTCTGTGAGAATATCTGCCTCTACTGTAAATTAGTCGATTTTTTTATGGGAAATAGTTGATGCGAAAGAATTCTGACCAATCGGACGTTCTTTTCCCTGACTGGTCCAGCGAATCTACCTTGCCTGTCAATCACATAAAGGGAGCAGACGAGGAGGGGGTGTGTTTTTGGGTTGGGTCAAAATCTTGGTCTCTTTCATTCTTTTTTAGATAGCTCTCGTTGCAACTCTCAAATCCTACCTACAGCAGCTTTAATCTATGATAAATGGCAGCAAAAACAGGTTGTTGTAACATGTAACTTTAAATGCAATACAGCTTCTATTGTCTTACAGTGTATGACATTAAATTGCAAGACTATTATGTCAGTGGACCAAACTAAAAGAGCATTTTTCCATTGGTGGGAGTGACAGGTCTAAAAGCCAAGGGAAGGAGAAATCCATATGTGCATACTATTTTTATTTTGGGTGTGAACGGGGGGCCATTCTCAACACAGTCCATACAGTACACATCTTATTGCTCATTTTAAAGGACTCCACACTCCACACATTTTAAAGGACTCCACACTGCCAGGGTTTTCGTCACAATCAAACAGGAAATCATTTCCTGAGTGAACTATCCCTTAACCCAAAACACCACCGTGTATAGGAATCCAATAGCGAGATGCTATGCTGGGCGTTTCCCTGTCGCCGTCCCATGTTCGTCTCCAAACCAGCTGGGGGGGCACTGACAGGGAGGTTAATCCACTATTCAAGCCCAGGCCGAGTGTCTCTCCTAGGGTGTATAGAGAGCAGAGATGGCCCCTGTCACCTCCGGGGCTCCAGGACAAGACCCACCCCACCCCCCACCTCTTGTCCGCTGTCCAGAAGAAGCTTATCGTCCGCCAGCATCAAAGCAACTCAGAAGGGTTGGGGGGGGGACGGGAGGGATGGATGTTTGCACTGCAGGGCAGGAATGGAAGTGACAAAGAGTGACACATACACACACACACACACGCAAACTCAGAGCAAAATAAACAAATACACAGTGGGCACGGGCTGGTGCACAATAGCACACCCACATCCAGTCACAAGTACACACACAATCCCACTTGCGGTCTGCACACAACCAAGGAAAACAGTAGCGACTCAGGATAGTTTCTTCTGGAAGGAAATTGGTTTTCTTTCATTCTTACTCCGTTTGGACTCTGGGTTTGTTTGTTTGTTCCTAGATTCATACACACGTGTGTGCATACTTGTGTGTGTGTGTGTGTGTGGGTGGGTGCACTGTGTGGCCTTTCCAGATCTGTCCTTCCAAACGTCCTAGCGCTATTGGTCCGGTGTGTGTGTGTGTGTGTGTGTGTGTGTGAGAGTGATTGATTGAGACAGTAAATGGGTGGGTTTTATGCGTGACCTGTGTGCGTATCGGTGTTTATGTTGTGTTCGTGTGTGAGCAATTGTATGTGTGTCTGAATTTTCGTGCGTGCGACTCATTTAATGGATAGCATGTCACCGTGGTCAAGGTCCCGCCCACCCTCTGTGTACCCCGCTGTCACACACACACATACACACACATTCACCCGCCCTCATGGATAAAACAGATAAGTGCGTGTGGTTCATGGTGCATCATGGGTGATTGATTTACAAGACACACCAGTGGCCATTGACTGCATGTACTGTAACCTGAGGAATTGCTCTGTGTGTGTGTGTGTGTGTGTGTGTGTGTGTGTGTGTGTCAGTCAGTCAGTCAGTCAGTCGAGTGCTTTTAAATCCATCACGGATTTCAGACCCTGAACTTTGAACACAGCTGGCGGTAATAATTATACAGGCTGGGCCGGGCCAGACATGGAGAGGAAACAAGTCGAGTACAGGAATGACGAGAGGTCAGGGGAGGTCAGGGGAGGAGCGGTGAACCGCTGATTAAGTGAAGAAGAGTCACCCCATTTCGAATCAGTGCGAAAGATTTGGCCTGACTAATAATCCAGCGCCTTACAACATGCACGCTTGCTAGAGTTGCATGTGCTAGCGTTGCATGTGTTATCTTATGCGACATTTGGACATCTAAGAGAGCTTTTAATATTAATGTCTGGTCTTTCTTGTTATCTGTATTAGTGTGTGTGTGTGTTTGTGTTTGAGTGGATGTGCGTATGATGGTGATTGCAATATAAATATCGTATTTACCCAACAACTTGACAAGAAATGAGGAAACATCTTGGACACTAATGAAGGAAACATCTTGGACACTAATGAACCACAAATCCAGTAAATAAATAAAACATTTTCAAATATTGCATTAGAAGCAGTGAAGTGATTTCATATTTAGATCTAAAGGAAGCTCAGTGAGACAGTGCTTAAAAAAGGTGAACACTGTTTATAGGTATATTCTATAGGTTGTATCTGATAGCCAGCTTTGTTTTATGTTGATTTGTGGACTAAAATAATGTAATAAATAATAAAGCTACAAAGTGAAGATTGGTTCAGTGTATTGCTCATGGGCAATATACTGTACAAGGAATGTGCATTTTCCCGGTAACTTCTGGTAGTATATATATGAAGAATGAATTTCAGTTTAGTATTTTACCAGAAAGTGCAAACAGTAGAGGAAGGTGCTGAAAGGATAATCTATAGGCATATTCTCTGTTTTGACCAGTAGGTGTGTAATCCTTTTTTATGTGCTAGAAGCTTGCCATACTCTCATTGATAATAATTTAATTATTATATTGCTTTCTCTCTCCTCTATTTCTATATGTTACCTCTAGAAACATGGCATTACTGGCATACCCTTAGAAATTATATAAACTGTTCAAATTTAGGAGAAGGCAAAAATAAATGTTGTATATATATACCTATATGTAAATATAGGTGAGATATGTATCGTTTTCCTACAATAATAGAGGACTACTGTACAAGGGAAACAAAAAAGTGTCTCTATTACTGCAAATTGTGGCAAAAAATGCTTCCATGTTGGATCAAATAGCCTTACAGTCCACTGAACCCTGACATGAACCACATAATATACAGTACATTCCAGTAGTTCATGTCTAGATGCCTTGTGCCTTTTCACAGCTGCAGATTAGAGGTAGAATGAGAACGCATGCAACAATTAAAGCCCTCAACAGCACTTGAAGAGGCTTACGATTCATTTTATTACTTTCAAATCTTTTAGTGTAAATGTTTTAGAGCGCCAATAAATATGCGAGAAAGTGCGTGTTTTCCCTTTACGCCCCATCAGGTTTTCACATTGCGCGTTGAATACAGTACCTTAGAATTACCATATAGAGATCAGAACATCCATGTTACCTGCCATGCTTCCCCCATTTGCCGATAAGTGGCTCTTACGTGCCGTGCTCAATGCGCCAAAAACTCTCTAGAAGTAGGCAGTTATGTTGGTCATTGGAACGTGCAAAAGCTTCCATTATAAATGTCTGCCAACAGCAACTCTTAATGGCTCAACCTTTTCAAAGTAGCTTGATTCAAGCCACCCCCATTGGAAAGTGTGCAAGTGTAATTTGATGTTCTTTCTTTATTTGCGCCCGAGATTTTTGACATCTGAGTCCATGGGTGGAAGATAGCCTTGAGACTTTCATGATCATCAGGAGTACTGAGAAAGCCCCGAAGAGCTAGAATGACAACAAGTTTATCACACGCCTCTATCAGCTGACAGATCAGATCATTTCACATGGTTGCTTAATTATACTGGCTAATTAAACACCTTAAAAGTGTAACCACATCACATTATCATATGTATTGCTCAGTTCAGGCTATGGACTCGACAACATTTTCCTCTGAAATATGCACACATCATCTTATTTATTCATACAAGATTAAATACACAACAAAATATATGATCTGTTTGGGGGTATGAAAGGCCTACTAAGTCTATTTTTGGTGGCTTCCAATTGAGGTGGTGGTGGTGGGGGGGGGGTATCAGTTGTATAACCTACGAACTGCATTTTTGGGAAAATAGGGCAGTCATTTAATTCCTGAAAAGTCGGCTTTGTTGGCCATATGGGCAGACTGCCCTCTGGGCTAGTGGCGGGGCTGCAGTAGCTCAGAGAGACAGAGAGAGGGAGATATATAGCAGGAGAGAGAGAAAGAGAGAGAAAACTGAGCGGGTTATTGGTGCATATAAACCGAGATGTACCAGTCTCGGGAGAGAGGGAGGGAAAGAGAGAGAGAGAGAAGACAGTGAAAAGAGAGTAAATGGTCAGGAAATTGACACAGTTACACGTCTCCCGATGGAGAGGGTTGGCGAAGACGACGGAAACAGAGGCTCGGGGAATGAGGGGGAACGAGGGGGAACGGGGGGGGGGGGGCAGATGGAGAGGAAGAAATGCCCAAGCATTTCGGCTTGCACCGTTTGGGGCTGCCGGGTCAGGCCGAAGGGTCAGAATCCACTCAATAAAACACACACAAACACACTTAAACACGCACGGCGTACTCGCTAAAACACACTCCTACAGGACACAGAACGGTGGTTCTCACACACAGACCCACCCAGCGGTCCCCGAGCAAAGGCCACTTCTGCGGTTTGAGACCAGTAGCTAGCCACACAGAGGCACAGGCAGAGGGGAAGCAAACAGAGCCTTACACAGTCACACACTTTCAGTCCCAGCTCAAGTACTGATCCACCAATGCCTAGAGACATATATAATGTAGATTATGGTTGAGGCACATTCATATTTCATGGTGCGTATAACATTATTTAACAACCCCTTAAATAGTGCCCTTACCAAAAAAAAGAAACTAGGCTAGGCTTGGCTGTGTGTGTGTGTGAGGGTGTTTGTGTAATGAAATGCAACAGGCCTGTGTCCGCATAACATGTATTTATGATGCATATTGTGTGAGAGCATGAAATTGGCATCCCGTTGGGACGTTTAGACGCAGGTGAAGCCACCCCCACGCCTCGAGTTGGGACACACGTACATATTGGATATGAAATCCTGTATTTTATCAACGCCCGTTTGAGTCTTCCCTGGTGCTCCCCTCTCTTGGTGTCTCTCTCCCCCCCATCTCCCTCTCTCTCTCTCTTCCCCTCACTTTCTGTTGTCGATCTATTTATCTCCACATTCCCCACTCTCTCTCTTCCATTGGAGTAATAATAATGAAATATCTCTGTTCCCTGTGGGCAATAAAAAGACCATCAGATATGGGGGGGGGGGGGGGGGGTTTGGGTGTTTTACGTAGAGAGTGGGGGAAGAAAAAAAAAAATTAACATAACGGAACAGCCCCGTATT
>JAOEHI010022836.1:0-27024 GCA_025447815.1 Percopsis transmontana | reverse complement strand
ACAGAGGGAGACAATAAAAGGGTTGCAATACGTGCTCTCAATGTCAACATGAGGTTAGGCTTAATAAAAGAAAACATTGAAAAACACACCAGGAAGTTTCTTGTGGCTTACTGCTTACATATTAGGTAATAATAATTTATATTTTTCATTATTATGACAAAATTCATTGATGTATTTGGGTATTTTTAAATGGATCTGAAAATCAGGTCTATGGCCTTGAAATAGGTGTTTTACTTTATTATGGGTATTTACAGTAAGGGTTTGCAATAGTTTGAAGTACCACAATCACCATAAATGCTCACCATGTTTTCAAAGTCTTTCGTACAGTTAATGTTTATTATAAGGCATGTATACCGACTAAGGCTTTTTTCTTAGTAGCATGGATTAGAAATAAAATGATCCAGAAATAAAATGAATAAAGGGACAGCAAAGATTGATTATTTCTACAAAGGTTAACCTCAGTGTATGAACTTTGGCCAATCCAACTGCTTTGTTGAAGGACAACAAAGATATTTTAATACTCTAATTTACTTACTGATGGCAACTGTGCCACTCCCAGGTATGGCGGGGCCTGTTTGGCATGAAGTCCGCAGTTCCCTGGTTCTTAACCCTCTGAGGGAAGCGGAGCAGGACCCTAACATCATAGTCAGTGGTCTCAGCTGTGTAGGCCGTGCTGAAAGACAACCAAATACATCACAAGCAGCAACAGTGAAGGAGAACTATATTAGGAGCCACAAAGAGAAGCCCTATGGCAGTCTGTCATGGAAAACGTAAAAAACCAAGAACGGATAAGCTTGAAGGCAGGAACACATCACATAAATAATTCAATATTACATATTACATATTGTGCTCCACATACACATCTCCAACATTGCTGAAAGGAAAGCATACATGTGTGTGTCTGGGCGTGGAAGGGGATGGGGTGGTGGGGGGAAACCTGCAATCCATAATACTATGATACCAAGATGTCGACGGTAAAGTGCATTCCAAATTACAACAGGCCATCTGTCGGTGATTGCTGCAAACTCAAACAGGAAATGAAAAGGCTTCCAGGGACAGCAGTGCTTGTGGTAGGAAGAGGACAAACCGATAGCACACTTTCAATCTTTTCATTACATTATTTGCAGTGCTAAGGCGGTCAAAGGGCTCGAGATCGGGACCCAGGGGACACTGCGCTCTACCAAAAAGAGATGAAGCCAGCAACAGTACCCCCCAGCCAGGTGACCAGCTTTCACTCTGTTTATGTTGTGCTGCGTATTTACTAATTGCAGTGAAAAAGGGATACAATCCAGACTTGTGGAAAGCTTATCAGCTGTCTTGCAGGAAAATCCAACGCACAAGCTAAACCAGGATGTCTTTCCAGACCCTCCAAAAAAGGAGCAGAACAAACTCTTGGTTGCTGTCATTAAAATGGATACTGTCTCAAACATGCATTAATCATGAAAAAAGTTAATTCTTTCAATAAAAATAAAAGTGTAACTGACTAAGTTTGACCTTATTTTCTAGTTACTTTTCTGAACGTACAGTAGCAACTGTCTGTGACCTGAATCTAATCAAATAAGTCCGCTTTGAGTTCTGAGGATCTCCATAGAATAAAATGGTGAGGAACTAAGAAGCTTATTATCGCTATGTTCAGAAGATTTGGTCCAGGTCAAAATTTGCCGGTTCTTAAAACTGGTTTTACCTTGAAAGGCATTTCTCCTCAGCTGCACAGCGGAGCGAGTACATATGGGCTCTCTGAATGTACGTGGAAGCCTGGACATAGTTGGGGTCAGGAACCAGGTCAGGCAAACCTAAAGCATGCAGTGGAATAATATTAGATCAGAAAACAAAAACGAGACTATAACTGAAGTAGTCTTGTAAGAAATATATGAAAAATCTGTATTTATTTTTAGGTACTGCTCAGACTCAATCATTGTTATAGAGATCTTAAAAATATTTTATTGCTGTTGACGTCTGTGTTATAAAAAATTCATTATTAAAAAAACAACATCAAATTATATAATGTGTTTTAAACACACAGTTAGTAATCTGTGTGGTTACATTTCCAGTGCAACTGTCCAACCTTCACCATGAGGTCATTTTATCAACAAAACCAGTGAAGTGGGTTTCAGCATATTTGTCATCAGTACTTTATTATGTGCTGTACATGGTGGTGCAGATTGACGACTTGACAGAGAACTGAGAGGGGCTCCAGTTTAGCACAAGCACAAACAGTTCGGTACCAGAACATGCCAGAGAATGCCATTGGCTAATAATTACACTGCATTCCAGATTTGTATCTTTAGCAACATGGGGTTCACAATGTCTAATGAGACAGTCTTGTTCCCTTGGCTGCTCAAAAAAGGGGTGCTTATAAGGGAAAAGGGTTTATACAAACAATATGCCGCCATGCTTATATGATGTGATGTTCCTTGACTTCCCAAAGTGCACCGTGGGTAAGCTTTGACATGGGACACACTCAATTGCTGGTAATATCTGTTGGGTATGAAGTACCCAAGTAAATGTTGCAGTCTTAGAAAGCTCAAGAAGGGCTAGGCACATACAGAAGGAACGTCTGTACTAGACCAAAACAACAATGATCTCACAAGCCGGCTGTAAGTGGCCATGTGATCAAGTCTGTCAGAAAAAAAAAAAGAAAAAAAAAGAAAAAAAAAAAAACGGCCACAGATGTCAGAGTTAATGTCTGTCTCATTTCCAGTAAAGGGCATAGCAGCAAGGGTCCTTGGGGTAGCGTATTGCCCTTCTCTCTTTTTCCCACACAAAGGGCAGTTGTGCGCTTTCAGTGTGAACTTGTTCACTTTGACTGAAAGTCAAACCATCTGACCTCTAAAGCTGGAAGCAGAAGTTAAAGTACAACAAAACATCCTTTAATTTCTGTTTGGAAATAGTGTAACAATTGGAAAGAAAATAGATACAGAGAGTTGGCCAGCGTTGGGATGCTTTGATTCCTGTGTGTATGGCATAACAGAAAAGGAGTTTGTCACAGTTTATTTATGGAAACTGGAGACAGAAAATTTCCTTGTGTTTGGTGTTTAGCACCCAGGTGAATCTTTCACCGCTTTGTCGTGGGTTCAGATCAGGGCATTGCTTCTCTGAGAACTGTGTACACATTCTATTTGTCAGCACTCTCTGAGGAAGACTTGCAGGCCAGAGGTAAGCTTCCTGGGGCAGACATTGTAAACACTGTAAGGGCAGTGTGAAACACAGAGGGTAGTAATCTCTCTTTAGAATGGGAAAACTTTGTTCTCTGTCACCTGTCTTTGGCCGGGGAAGGAGGGGTACACATTTGTGTCTTTCTGTATCTTTGACAGTATCTTTCCAAGAACAATACATACAGTCTGCTAATGATTATAGAGAACATTATTAAACAATTATTAATTTTGCATGCATGTTTCTAGTGCCACTCTTCTTCTTCTAGGCTACGGTTTGAAAGGTGAGCTTATAATCGAAAGAGCAAAACCCTATATATGCTTCATTTCGGACACAGTCTGCGCATTCTCTTGTGACTCTATACAACATTACTGCTCATCTATATTCATGATAAACAATTTAACTTTTTGTGGTTGGGTTGACAAATTAGGAATTAATTTTGTAAGGGTTTGGTACAAATTCCAGTTCCCTTCATTAGAAGGTAGCCTGCATGTAGCAAAGCTTTGGACTGCAGTAACTGTGCTCTACCTGCCTTAATAGATGAATCCCTAGCAATCATGGAAAAATTATTGTTACCTGGGACTGTTCAGGGCTCTGTCTGGGACTATGGAAAAAGCCAGCTTCAGATGACAAAAGGAGAGTGTGCTGTAGAATGTATACTGGGGAAAGGATGTGGCCAACTAATCTACATTATAATGCACACAGGTGTTTTATAGCTCATCACCTAATTATTTATCGAAATTTACTTTTGGTTCTGCTACCAACATTTTGTGTTCAGAAATCATCAGACCATATCAAACTGAGAACTGCCATATCTGGCCCACATGTGACACATGTGTGATTTCCTTAGTGAACTTGTGGGTAAAACACTGTTTCTCTGAGATGGGCTGAGGCGAATATTCCACTTTGATTGAATGTTACGAAGGCTATAGCATAGAGTAGGAGACTGTTTTTGTGTCAAGAGCATAACGAGACAGTGTATAAATACTACAGGTCTCTAGCATTCCCTAGAATTTATATTTATTTATTTTAAACTGTAATAATATATATTCAGCTAATGCTATATTATATTTTCTCATTCTAGTGCACCATTCCAACCATGTGGAAAGGCACCTGCAAACCTGACATATTGCAGTATAGTATACATATGCTGTGTGGCCACTCTACATTTTACAACATGCTGTACTGTTTTAGACCTTCTCTTAGGTTTATGGTCAAGATAAATTACTCAGCATGAGTTTGTGACTTGAAGTAGTTCCTATCACTTCCTGGGTAAAAGTAATTCACATGGGGTTGCAGAGAAAGTGTGTCTTCAAATTGCTCTGCTTGGGTCCCATGTTGACTACAGCGTGCTTGGTTATGGTGAATTAAAATGGAACACTGTCTAATAGCACACACATGCCATGGAGTCCACCCATGAGCCACGGAGTGCCCAGAGTATGTGGGTTTCTTTCAATTAATTACCGCACCAGCTGATTCTACTGATTAGTATGCATTCAATGAGAAGGAGAGGGGATAATTAGTGAAATTAGCTGGCAAAGTGATTAATTAGAATGGAAACCGGTATTCTTCGGGCCCAGCATGGCAGATGATTGGACACCACTGGTGAATTCACTAGCCTATTAGCATGATTTAGTAAGGGGCTGTTGGCTGGGACAGTATGTCCAGACGCTCCATTGCCAAATTGTTTTTATGCCCTGTAATGAACAGCACTGATAATGGTCCATGTACCCTCATGTTTGTAAATAGATCCATTTTCGATAAGAATTGGGCAAACAAAAATTTTTTTTTTTTTTTTTTTAATACAGCCAGGAATACATTCTTCATGAATCAAGAATGTAATTAACGGGTCCATATTATATATATATATATATATATATATATATATATATATATATACACACACACATACAGGTGTGGTAGTACCAACACCCGTATGTGTTGGTACTACCACAATCACAGATCTGTGTAGCTGGCCATAGCAAGCGGGCTTTGGACTGCCAGCATCCACATACAGTATGTTGCCTACTATGTGCCAGTACTGTCTGCTCATCCTTAACCTGCTAGCAGTGAGTTTGCTAGAGATATTCTGTATGGGCATGGATTGCAAAAATTGAATGGAAGGAACGAAAGGTACTGATAGAACTGATAATAAGTGAACTAATCTACTGTTCTGTAATACTACACCAGTGGTGGTACAATTTTACTTAGCTCAAACTTAATTATAGCAGCCTTGTACAGATAACAATGAGACAAGCAGTCTCATCGCAATAGCTTTGGCACCATAGAAAAATGTCCCCTTCCCAGCCATTCAACAACTCCAGTGGGGTTTTTTCTAACACACTGATTGAATGTCATAAGGCATCTGTGCACATGTTGGCTTTCTCTTCTGTGGAAAATGGCTTTCGGTTCCAGAGTGGCTAATGAGTGCGAGTGATGAGGCACACCAGGGAGGCTGCTTCACGGAGAGGCAGATGAATAGTGAGGGAGAGGTAAAACTGTGCTGTTTAAGAGTGTGAGAAATGTTTCCCAGGTCCTCGGCTCCTCATGGCTCTATAGCCAGCAAATTCCTCAATCAGCCAGCAAATAAAAAACGTACAGAAAAGATTACATCACTGCCCATACGGTATGAGTCCACATAAACATATTTTTTTCCCCTCTATGTTGAACACAATAAGCACTAGAAAAGTCTGTGTCTATGCCTTTCTCCTCTCCAGCAAAGTGACAGGCCATCAAACAAGGATGATCAATTGCAAATAGTTTCAAAGGAATCCATTATTTGTTTTGAGTTACAAAACATGCCTAGTATGTGGATGTTGGCTCGGAGTGCTGGACGTATTGACGACCCCCCCACCCTTTCCCCCCAAGAGCTTACTTTTTTTCTGAATCTTCTGAAGCCGAGGCAATGGACCCCATGTGTTATTGGGACTTTCCAGTCTCTCCCTCCTCCTTTGGGAGTGGTACCGAAACCCCCCATTCTTGTTTCCCCTCTCCTGTCCTGAGAGCTGTTGCCTCAGAGCAGCCACCAACCGCCATATGAGGTCACCATCATTACCAAGCTTACACACAGGCCTTCCCACAACCCAATGTGTTTCTTGCAGCATACAACACGCGATGTAAAACACAGAGGGTCCTGTGTGCACTCTCAGTACATTGGCAGGGCTTTGGCAACACCTGGTTTCAATAACCTTGCAAGTGGGACAAGATGAGCCTTTAGTTCACATTGCTTTTGTTTAAAACTGAGACCTACTGTACTTCTGAGCAGTTTTACTTTTCAGGATTTTTGAGATTATATACAAGATGAAGGGGATGATATTTTTGTCAATTGATAGGATTTCTGATCTCTTAGGCTCCACATATCGCAGATTCAAATGCCTGTTCATGCCAAAAATCACAAAATAGTTAGGGTTCTTCTCATTTTTGACGTTTCCTATCTCAACAACCGAAATTCCACAAGTGAAAATCATATGCAGCACCTTGATTTGAAATTTATTCTTGGACATGCTTTCTAAGGGTTTTCTTGATAACCAAATTCAAATGCCACAGCTTTTAATATTCATTTTTGTGTGATAACTATTTCTGATGCGACAGTCCTTCAAAACAAATTTCCCCTATGGAGATTAAGCACACATACAGTAAGCTGTAAGCCCAAACGACAACAGAAGAATCACCATACCTCTTTGTTCTGGTCGGTACACACTCCCTGCGTTGACACTGGGGTTCTCCAGGGCAGAGTTTGGTGAAGTTCTCCCTGGAGGAATGGGCTGAACAAAGGGAGACTGGGGTCTTCCAAATGGAGGAAACTGCTCGTACTGGGGGCTTCGCACTGGGGTTTGTGCTGCCAGTCCAGTTCTGTCCACTGCTACTGGACCAGCTGATTCAGGGACAGCTGCCGCGGAGTCTTCATTGTAAAGACTGTGGGTGTATCTGCGATCCAGTCCATCGGAAAAAGGCGGTTGGGCAGCGCGTGCAGGAACCACAGGGTTAGGAGCAAAGCCATAGGGCTGGTAGTACCGGTAGGCATCTTCAGTGTACTCAGGTGGGGAACCTGGGACTACACCATCTCTGTATCCAACGCCGGTGTAAATCCCCCCACCCCCGTACACTCCACCACCATAGCCTCCCCCAGGGACAATAGGCTGGAAAGGTGGCTCATAGCTCCTGACTGGCCCCTCCACCAAACTGGGGTCATAGGGCACGACTGGATATTGAGGCTGTTGTGGGAAGGGGACCTGTGGGTAGGATGGCACATTATACGATGACGAAGAGAAAGAAGAGGATGATGATGATGATGAAGACCCCGTAGATGGCCTAAAGCGAGTGCTGGAGGATGACTGGAAGCGGGATCCACCTGTGCTGCCAGTGGTCTGTCTCCAGTTGTCAGGCACTTGTCCAAAGCCGAAAGGGTGCCTGGCCTCGCCCCGTACGGTTTCTGAGGTCCCTCTGGATGGAGCTTGTCTGCGGACGTTGCCCCCCTGAGGTCTGCGCGTAGAGCGGGGGCGAGTATCTGCCACAACCACCCTTGGACCGCCATCCTGGACCTGTGTCCTGGCAGGGACATATTCAGCTCCACTGTTGAGCAGGCTAAACCTTCGACCATTGTTCTCCCACTGAATGACCTGCCTCCAAGGTGTTGCAGAGCCGTCATGCCCCTGTCCTTGGCCCTCGCCCTGGCCCTGGCCCTGGCCCTGGCCCTGGGTCTGCCCTGAGCCCAGCAGAAAACATACGAAACAAGCCACTTTGATGGGAAGCATACTGGCCTCAAACATACACAGCACAGGAAAAACCCTTCAGCTCCACTAGCAGCTCAAACTCAAATCACCTGTAGCTCTGTCAGTAACGCATGTGTATCCAGTGGTTAAGTCCATCCGCAAGTCCTCACATCCAGCAAGACAGGAGGTTCAGGGTGTATCCATGAGCAGTCATACCCAGGAGGTGAAGAGCGGGCTTGAGAGGCCCCCGCCGGCAGTGTTAGCGTCTGTTAGCACTGTGAGAATACTCTGTCTATGCCTGTCTGTGAGTCTGCTGGGTCGTCTGTCAGTAGACCAAGCATTGCTCTCTGCCTTCTGCAAAGGAGTGCCTGTGTGCTGCACGACTGCAGGCTACTATTTGCCTCTCTGATTGCTTACAATGGGCTGTGAAGACAAAAAAAAGCTCTGTAACTTTTTTCCTTTTTTTTTTCTTCTTTTTTTTACGGAATGGTCCCACACGGCCCTAGTGCTAGCACTGTTTCCTGGCTTCAAGCGGCCAGGGATACAGGGGCCTTCCAGAGTCAACATTACAATCTGCACAGGCACTCAGATTTATATCACGTCTCCACTTTCCATTGGTCAAATTCTTTCATCGTCCTGAACAAGGGCACTGTAGAAGCAGAGAACATGGCCCCCCTGTTCTTACAGGTGCTTTGAAAGCATACTTGTTTCGTTACTCATTTCGGCAAGCATGAATAATCCTTTGCAGATGGGAAATAAATGAGACCTCTGAGAGCAAGTGGCAACAGGGTGTACACTTTTTAGAGAATTACTACTTTATTGAAGGACATTTACTCAACAGCTTCTATTGAACCCAGGATATATCAGTTGATATAAAGCACATTATGTCTTTCAATTATTGGTCTCTGCATATAATATGATCAAGATCAACTCAATTATGTAACAGAGGTCTTTCAAACTAACCAACATCCCCCCTCCACACACACAAACAAACACACACACACACACACACACACACACACACACACACACCACCCCCTTTTGCTACCCCCCTGTGGCTTGTTGAACACTGAATACACTAAATACTTTTAACACACAGGGCTCCGCAATAGGACAACATGGTGTGTCCTATTCTTTGTGAATGCTACCCAAGCGACACTGTTCTCCGAGACCCTCATTTACACAAGACGTTCCAAGAGACAAGTCATCAGTAAACACATTCCAACTGCTAGGATCAGAAACAGCCTAGTTACAATTTGCTTTGACACAATGAATGTAGACAATAATCAAATTTCCCCTTGTTATCAAAGTCAGAGGTTTACAATGTGCTTGCCTTGGCATGGCCCTGCATGGGCGCCAGCCAAAATGGGCCACAGACAAAAGAAAGGACAACATTCCACAACAGGACAGATTTTTTTAAATTGTAGCTAGGATTCCCTCGGCCTCTTTGAAACAGGATTCAGTAAAACAAGTTGATACACACATATTGCTTTCATAATATATTTTCTCTTCAAACGCAAGCAAATGCCCTGTGAACAGCAACATTATGATGCTGATTTGTGGATGAGGAAATATGGGAGAGGGCTAGCTGTGAGGTTGCGGAAGAGGGCATTAATATGGATGCAATATTGTTACTGCAAACTACACAGCCCGCTGTGGAACTAAATCACACCCTCATGCCGCTTCACTACGATTCAAGACACTTCTAAGGCTGAATGAATAAGCTCAAATTTACTGCGTGGGTGGAAAGGAGAGATGTTACTTGCATATTGATGATAATTTTAGGGCTATTTATTTAACACGTTTATAAAAGGCTAACAACCTGATTCATAACAAATAATAAATTAACACCAAATATTTTAGCGGTTTAGCGGTAACTTTGCCTGGTATAATTAATGGAAAAATAAAAGACACTTGAAAATGCAGTTTTCGTATGGCTCTAGATTAAAGGTAATTTACCACTGGTTAACTGTTCATCTAAACTTTAACCACACTGACAATTTAAATACTAATGTAGACATTAAAGGGGTACATTACTGATTTTACACTTCAACAAGTGTCAGTTCTAGATAGAGCTGCTTGGAAATAAGAATATTTTAATCCCAGTGATATTAGGGTTCAGTTCCTTTGTATAAGGAATTACACTGCGATAGAAGGCAGTTAGCATGTTTGAAAAAAAGCCTGCTTTTCTCAGGGCGTTTTTTTTTTTTAAATCTTCCGCCAAGGAATTTAACCTGAGTGATGTCACACGGGTTAAATTCTTCAGCCTCTCCAGCTAGAGCCACAGGGCATTTCGCAAATTTGCTGCACACACTGTAATTTGTAGCACACAAAATAATACATGTTGAAGTGTAAAATTGGCAAACCCGGTATAGGAATACACTAACTCATTCTCAACACTCCCATTGAAAATCACACATTATACAGCTAGTAGCCTATCCTTAATGTCCAGTTTACTCAAACATTTGATTGTGCATCTCTATCAGAAGATAGAACATCCCTTTTTGTGATGCCCAAAGAAAGAGCCAATAAGGTCTATGAATTAGAAGGTGTCAATTGATATATTGATATAGCATAGCAGTAGTAACAGTACAAGTATTAGTAAAAATATAAAGTGTTTCTGTTGTTACCATTAACATTTCCAGTAAAATTACATTTACTACTTTTTGAAACCTCTGTATTAGGGCTGCACAATATTGTGATTTTTGTGATTTATAAAAAAAAAAAAATATATATATATATATATATATACTGTATAATATCATATGTATTCTGTGGTGCCAGCATGTAAGCTAATTACTGGACACAACCAACAAATATACAGTATTTTAGTGTACTTCAAAAATCAACGTGGGGCAAGATGGTCTAGTGGTCCAAAATTGTAATCTTGAACATCATACGATTAATTATACAGCCCTCTTCTCTATTGAACAAACTGCATATTGAATAATCATTGATAATGACTTCTGTTTTACAGAATGCAAATTGAAATACTACTTGATTTTACTGTTATATTGCAAAAGAAAAGTATACTACCTTAGTGAGATGCTCCCCTGGTAGCTAATTATGCTTAGTGCTGCCTTAGTTATACTAAAGTTAAGGTTAGTTTTGGAATCATAGCGTGATCATCTGTTGTCAGAATGTTTGGTTTTTAGGACACCACATAGTTTATTCTGTATTCATATGTAATGCAATCGCAATGACATAAAATATACTGTAGAATAGATTATTATACAAATGAAGGCAGGGAGTTGTCATGGTTTGAGAATTATTTCACCAGAAGGCTTTATGGAAGGGGATGTAGCCAACAGGAAAACTATCAAATTGACACAAAGGCCGAAGTCCTAAGAGATTGTTCTTGGCTTTGTTCTTAAACATTTTCACACACCTTTGCTTTATATTATTTGTAAAACACTTTGAATTGCCACTGAGTATGAAATGTGCTATATAAACACAGCTGCCTTGCCTTGCCTTGCCAAATGTATTCACATTTTATTAAAGCTTGAAGAAAACTATCCTAAACATAATTATAAAAAAGATTATTTGAAAACTCTGAAATCATCCCACAATCCCCTCTGGCATTGACAGGCTGTGAGTTTGTTCTTATCCCTTCCCCTCACATTTATATTACGAGTTATTATTCTTCTTAGCTGTAAGTTACGATTGAGATTTAATTTTTTCATCATAGATTGATCAATGGAAATCTTCTCTGCTGAGGGGGGATTGCTGATTTCAAGGGGGAGCCCAGCAGTGAACATCAGGATGCCCTGAAATCCTGTCTGTGAGACATAATTCCACTTTGATTATACAAAGTTTTGTTGCAAGGTGCCTTGTTTGGTGTGTCTGTCCTTTTTGGTGAAAACAGCGTGTCCTCTATAAAGTGTGGGGAAAGAGCACATAAGGAAAGCCTGCTGGGAGCAGGAATCCTGCTGAGAGGAACCCTAAGCTAAATAACAACTAGACACTTTAAATGAATGCACTCAGGAGAAATATTGGTTTACCTATGTGATGTTGTAGTTTGCACTGTATCATATGTCTATTACAATTACATTATATTTACTCATACAAATATTAACTGTATGGTTGTTTTGTTGTTAAACATGTTTACAGATTCAGTAATCATTTTCATACCCAATAGAACTTATTCAGAAAAATCCTGCTTGAATTTCTTATTTTTTTATTTTAGCATCAGAAGTTTAAAGGGTGGCGGGGGGGGAGTATACAGTATAATTCGCTTTAGTGTTTAACAAGGAATTATTTGAGCGTCCAAATTGTTTCAGGATTGCACGATGGAGCAAAGACTTGGCTATGTAAGTAAACATGTACATAAAAATGTTTGATTTCTGTGACAGTTATATCTGTGTATGCACTATGCATGCATAATGACTGACCACTTTCTGTTAACAAATCAAAACATTCAGTAATTTCCTGTCATACACTTGTTTCTGTTATTTGTAGACTGCAGGAATCTGATGGTCTTTGTAATTTTAATTTATTTAAAAAATTTTAATATTGGCAAATCTGTCAATTATTATCGACAAATATACAAATAATAACAGCTAGAAAAGTAATTTAAAAGTAGTTTTCTAACAAGAATATTGGCAATATTCCAATCCCCTATTTTCAACATCAAAAGTTATCATTGAAGGCTGATAACCTTCAACTTCAACAACCCTTCGACACTTTTTCTGTCTTCTACTGTCTTGCTTACTGTCTTCAATTCTGCCCGAACATAAGAGCTCCAAATTTTGAATGTGCCCATAATGCAGCTGGGTGGCAGCTCTGTTTTACCTACATGTAAATCTTTATGAGGTGCCTTTGGCCAATCAGGAAAGGGGTGATGCTACACAAAGGTAAACAAGATACACAAAGGGATGAAGGATGACAACCTACCAAGTCAAATGAGTCAACCAGCAACACTCTATGGCAAGGGGCTTTTATGTTTTATATTTGAATAATTGTCTATGTTGTTTATGGCTATCTTAAGGCATTCTTAAGGCATTCTTAAGACAATAATGATATAGGAGAGTACAGATTATCTTAATGTACCCTGCAGGTACCTGCATGACCTGTGTGTATTTTAAACTAGTGCCATTCACACCCAGTTACCTTCATTCACAAGGCTGGCTTCCACGGCCATGATATAACTGCTGAGGTTGACTGTTGTACACCTACTTGGTCATACTGTCAGATCAGTCAGACTTTGAAGTATCCATTAATCCCATTTGTATTCAGGGAGAAACCCTAAGCACCTGCAGTCTTTTCTTGGAAAAATATCGGCCTCAATTACAGCATTGTGTACATATTTTATTTATTTTTCTTTCTGCAAAACATCAAAACGAGCCTTGTAATCCTATACAGATTAGCACAGAGAATGATTTCCTTTGAAAAGACTTGAAGTGTGAGGTCAACGTTATTTGTTTAACATAGCTAATGTAACAATGTATGGATAACATTTTATTTTATACGACAACTATTTCCGGCCCCATAATCTGATTGATTGAAATGTGTTCTAATCATGGTATTATCTCTTATAACAAAGGTTTTGTCCTTGCTGACCACCTGTAACAGTGGGACCCAGGTAACAACAATGATCACTCTGGCCTAAGATACTGCTGCCAACTAAATTTTCTTCAGTAAAACATACGAAAAAATCGACAGAAAAAGCTAAGAACTAGCTAAACTGCTATAGCAACATTTGTTTCCAGGCTGTTACTTGAGTTTTACATTGTTATTAGGTTGGGTAGTAACAGGCCATGTGTAGTAGCTACTTTAAAGTGGAAGAAGACTATTTTAAACAATCATGGTTCAATGTATATTTTCTTCACTTTGTGAAAAAGCAATAGAATACGAGTGTGTTGAGGTGAATAACATTATGGTATGTTGTCTTAGACATGAGTCACAGGCATGTTGTATTGATTAAATATATGAGTTAAGTTGATCTTTCATTTGCCATCATCATGATTCATTTGCCGTCACCTACTGACAATATAAGTTAAAAATTTTAATAAAAATGTTATGATAGCCGTAATAAACAATTACAATTACAATTAGCCTTAATATACATAGCAAAAAGAAACATTATTTATACAGTGACCGTAATTTACAGTAATTTAGCAGGTTGATAATCTCAAAGGCTTTACCGTACCTCGTAATACTTTTATGTCCAGGTTACTGAATGATGACTTGGCAGTTTTCATGAAATATTTCTGAAACTTTACAAGAAAGCAGGCCTGTCTCTTCTCCCTGTGGCCCAAATCCAATTTAATTTCATCCCCCAGCCCTATTCAATTAGGTTTCAAGACTGAAGATTGCCTAAATTGTCCCAAAGGAGGTTTTTTATTTTTTATTTGGGGGGCTGCGCACTACTGCTGAATGTGTAATTTCACTTTGTCTGTGAAACAAGACTTGTAACATCATTGGATGACTGAAACAAGCAGTGTGGATAAGACAAAGGCAGGACGCCTGATCTCTCATTCAGTGAGAATGAATGAGAATGAGTGAGAACATTGTTCATGTAGAAGCTGATGTTTATGAATCACACAAGTATAAGCCTGATAGAGATGAAAGGTCCACCCCTTTATCGTGCTGGAGCAACCCCAGAACCCCACATTCCCTTCCCATCTCGCTGTTCATGTTTAAAACCCAATTGTGCATGAAAGCTGTAGGGTTGGGGGGTGGATGAGAATGGTGCAAGCCTATATGAGCTAATAAGAGGAGAGGGCTGAGTCCTCTCAAGGTTTCAGCCCAACTGCATTAGTGTAAACAAATCCAGGTCACCCATTTGTGAACGTGTTCCCGAATGGAAATTGAGAGAGGATTTCCTAACAGGTATGGAAACATAAACCATACCTTTCCTGCAGCGCTGTGACGAAACTGTGTACCAGGAAACAGACGTGATTGATCTTGCTCCACGGTCGAGGTTAGGGTGACGTTGTGAGGGGGCGGCAGGCCTGGTCTGGCACTGAGGAGCACGTTTCACTGTGAGAGTGAAGCGAGCCGATTATACCAACATCCAGGTGCAGATGCGGGTTCATGTGGTCTGACACAGGCCTGAGGCCTTAGGATTACATACAGACCCACAAAGACACACACACACACACACATACACACACACACACCCACACCCACTTTCATGATTCCTTCCAAGAACCTTTCATAAACCATCCAGTTTCATGGCATTCACTTCCGCAACTCTGCCATGTAAATACCCAGGAGGAGCGCTTTGCTGCAAAATCAACGCTGGCTGTGTTCACTCTTTGCGACAGGACCTGAGGGAATCTGCTCGGCTGATCTGGCCGTCCCCCTTAACGTTCCGTGACCTCTGGCCCTTCTCTCACATGCTAACTTCTGAGGCACGGGCTAATTTGAGCTCGGGCTCCATGGTACGAACGTGGCTCACCCTCGGAGGAAGGACACAGAGGCGGTACACAATCTAAATCAGAGATTATAATGCAAACAGCCTCGTGGGGCTCTCTAATGACTAAGGTGAGGCCAAGACGCAGCTCCCGCTTCGCACCAGAATACCAATTAGGTCTCTCAGGGACGTTGAGATGAAGTGAACTGACTGGCATAGTAAGAGCCTGCTGCCTGTCTTTGGTCACCGTGGTGACTGTTGTGAAATATCAAGCGCAAAAAAAAAGAGGGAAAACATAGTCAAGAAGGGGGTGGGTTTGGGGGAGAGAGGGGGGGGGGGGTTCCATTGTCATGTGTTTCCCAAAGCAAGTGAAGCCTGTAAATGCGATGAAACTGCCTATTCAATTAGCTTGAGCCTTCCACAGTTGGTCCCCAGAGAGAGACATGTCCACAGTTGTGCAACGTGCCGTTGTCTCCGAACTCCTCAGAACCCCCCCCACCCCGTCCCCCACCCCCACCTCCCAACACTGCATTCTGTTAACCCTACCCTTTCTCCCCCCCTCCCTCCCTCTTCCTCATTCTCTGTTACGCTCTCTAGACGACAGAGAAAAGAGGTCTTGTAATCAGATGCCCGCTAAGGGGGAGTACAGAGCACAGCCAAAGACTGAATCATCTCACACCTTTACTTGATATTGTTCAAGGAGAAAGAGTCATCTGAATCATTCACACACACACACACACACACACACACACACACACACACACACACACACACACACACACACAAGCTGCTATGAGCAGTATGCCTTTGTTCAAAATAACCTGCAGTAAGACTAGCATTCACCAGTTTTATTAAGTTGTGGAGAGTTTAGAGGGCAAGGCAATGTCATTACGCCATTTGGTGGACTACTGTACAAAATATATTCTACTGAGAAACGACTGGCAAACTTAAGCATAGGAATGTCTAGGAATGACTGACAAATTTCTTTGTCAGTCAAAGAAAAGGGAAAACATGGACGCATAATAAAACAAATCAATACATCAATTTTGCTAAATAGTTTGCACATATACTTCAGGAAATCTAATAGAATGTCATTGTGTAGTCTAAGTACTCTCTTTATCCCCCCCAAACAAACAGTGATTGAGCTGATATGTCATTGAGTCAGATTACATTATGCAGTTCCCACTGATAAGAGTGCAGCTAAACAACTATTTTCTTTCCCCTTATCTCTTCCAAGAGGCTGTTTCTAAAAAAGGGAACCAGCCTTTATGGCTCGATATCATTACTCACTTAGACCCAAGGCCCTTGGTATCGAACATACTTTATGAGTAAGAAGAAAATCACCGCCAACTGACAGACATAAACCCCATCCTTGTGTTAATGAAGGTCAGTAAACCCAATGATTTGTACTTTATACATTCAAGCGGCTCACAGAAATGAACAGCTGCCTCTTCCCTCACAGCTTGGCGGACATTTTTGACATCTTCTTCATTTCAGTCAGGTGTTGAATGTGGAGCTTCTCCAAGGAAAGACCATCACAGTGAGTGGAGGAATTTCAACTTCAACAAATTCTCACCCTTTAACTTCTGAACGTATCCCCAGAGTGTGAGTCTTAACGCTCTGGTCAGCTGGGCCACTGCTGGCTATCATGAATGCAAACAGAGGAAATTACATTTTATTTTAGATTTTGTGACCAGTTTTTTATATATTTTTTAGTAAATGTACATATGTGTAAATGGCCAGAGCTTGTGTTTAGTTGCATTATTAATAGCAATGGCTAATATTCAGCGAAGACTTTGCGCTGCACGTGTTTACAGTTTCACAGCAGTTATACAGTTATACAGTACAGCTGCTGTACCGCCTTCTACTCTTGGACACGGATCCGCTTCACCGCTGCAATTGGCAGTTAAGGGAACTGTACCTGCAGCCCAGTTGTTGAGAGTGATGACCATTTTATACAATATGAGTAAATATGCTGTGTGTGTGCCATTATTAATGGAAGTTCTCACTTCTGATCAAGAGTCACATTGCAAACTCATATCAGGGTTTAAGACAAAAAACACTAGAATATCTGTGCAGCGCTGCATTATTTAGTGTTCTGGTGTCAGACCCCAGGGATGACCGCACCTTCTGTACTTGTTGCTTTGGGATTCAAACCTACATTAAGTCATCCTGTGAACTTTCAATGTTTGTTTTCATGTGCTTGGAGATGGGTGGAGCATGCCATCTTAGGACAATTCAGATAATGTCTGTAGAACACAGTCACGGTAAATGTATTTGTTTAAACTATTATTACACAGATTATTCTCTCTTGGGGCCTTCCCCACCCATCTGGTACTCCAACTTTGTCATACAAACCCTACGAGCTGTCAACTTCTGCATTATCTATGATATTATCCTATTGGCTAAACAATGTTTCTAATAAACCAGAGAACTTCAGTTGTGCTGTGTGGATAATGTACTACTTTCACTGAACTGGCATCACCTAGGGTTGAATATGTACATAAATACAGTTTTGCTACATTTTGTTCCATTAGATATTTTGTTATTACAATTCCTCAAATCTTGTAGTGTCTATTCACAACTTGAAATTATTGCATTATCACACACTGGCTTGAAGAGGGACCTTATTGAATAAAGAAGTATGCCCTAGCGTTTAATGGACAATCGTGGTAATAATAATGAAGTGCATCTGACAAGGTCATCAACAAATGACTGCCCCCTTGTGGGCATCTTAATGAGCAAATAAAAACTAAGCAAGATTTGACACTCTCACTCCCTCCAGAGATCACTTGCTCCATAATTGTATGACAGGGCATGCATGTTATCTGAATAGCACACGTTCCTAAAATAAAACACTGGCCCTTAGCACTCTTATTAGTGCTTACCATCATTACCCAGCGCCTGCCAATGCACACGTCTGAAAATCATATTCTTTATCTTGTCTGTGTCAGGCAGCTGTCTTTATATTTTATCACTAGGATCATCTTAAATCAATGTGCCAACAGCCACCGTTATTCTTGCGTAAAAACCTTGGGAATACGTCATTTTAATCTGTCATTTGTTATTATCCAGTATACTGTATGAGAGCATGCCTTGGTTTTGTTAGAGAAAGATAAGACTGTTACTGTCATAAAGTGATAAGCATATTGCCCAGTGTGGCAGTTATAGATCTAAACATGACAGTGCTCATGGAAGATTTTCTATTGCTGTGTATACTGTTTTTTTTACCACATTTAAATCTACCGTATTACATAGACGTGCAGTATAAAAAATACTCTTTAGCGAAGATCAAATCCCCTAGTTTAGTGGTACTTTCACTAGATGAAGTTCCCCTCACCACACGAAACCAGTACGGTCCTCAATTTTTTCAATGAAACTGATATTAAACTCAATATTATCAATATTAATAATATTATGAAACTGGAGGTTATTTTAATGATATTCTGTCAGTCAAATGATACTGTGAAGCTGCTGGTGAAAAAAACCTCCGGGGTACAATTATTTTGCAAATATATATGCAAGAAATCAACATGTAAGAGTTCATTACTTAATAATACTATGCACATTTGCATATTGGAAAAGGGGCTTGGAGAGAGCTATGTATACAAGCTCCATTAGCAGGAAAATGTATTTTTTCCATGAGGGCTGATATGGGCGCTGCATGCCCTGGAAATTGAAGACCCCTTTTTTAAAAACACTGCCTGAACGGCCATGGTAACAGCCCCTATGATTCACCTGTCATTCAGGGTCATTGGCTATATCATCCTATATATAAAAGTGGTTCCATTTTATATATTGTGCTGTACCGTAATATACTGATATTTTATTCATCTGTATGGTGGAGTGAGATATCACACACACACACACACACGCATATATATAGTACATAGCAGATATTGGGTCTTTATCAATCTCACCCTCCCACCCCTGTTTTACAATGCCATTCCTCTAAGCCCGTTCAGCCCAGATGGCTGGATTCTCCACTTCGGGAGAGATAAGCAGAGTGGCCTTTCTTCACTGCGAAAATGCAAGAAGAACAATGCAGCATTTGTCCCCTTAGTAAAAAACAAAAACAAAACAAAACAGGACCCAGGCTCCTCGTTCCGCCATGGAAAATGTCATCCCAGCCCTGCAATAAATCACATGGGGCTGTGATGTGTTTACTTATTACGGTGAGGTGCATCGCTGTCATCCTTGCTCTTATTTACTCCTGTAGCCCTCCGGACGTCCGCATCTGACTCGCCCCTTCCATCCCTCTTTTTGGCTTTTCCCCTTCTTACCAAATGATACCCTTTTATGTCCATTTTGCGTATAACACATGCACGCAGGCACGCACACACACACACAAACACACACACAGAACATTTCTTGAAATATAACAGTACATGTAGTAGCAACCTTTACACAAACCCACCCTAGGTCCTACCTGTGACAACCTTGTTAAACTATGCCTGAGTATTGAAGAATGGTGGAATAATTATAATTTGCAGCAATAAGCACACTTTGCTGGCAATTATTCTCAAAAAGCAAACTATTAAACCTTTATTTTGTCTTAGAAATCAATGCTTCATACAAGTGATATAATAAAAGATTTTTTATATAAATGTTCAATGCGTGCTACAATATTCAGCATTAAGCTTAACATTTAGAGACTAAGACTCAGGGCCGAAACCTTTACTGTGTGTGAAAATGTAAATTGCCAAAGTGAATATTTAATTATCTTTTTGTCCTAAACAGATGGAGTTGTGTACACGTGGCCAATACTGGGCAAATTATGTATAGAACCTGATGGAAGACATACAAGATATTAAATGGTGACAAAAGGACGATAATTACAGTCCGGCCCTTGTCCAGGGAATCTGAGGGCATAACCTTTTGTAGCATCTTAGCAATCATGAACACTCTGATTTGTATGGAATTCCCCTTGGGGATGAAACCAGCACTACAAAAAAATGTGGCTCTACACAAATATATTTAGTAATATCTAGCAAAGGCAATAATCATGTCAGATCATGTTTTGTGGTGCTACTTGTGACTGACAGGACCTGGAAAGTCAGATGTATTGTGTCTAACTCAATGGCAGTCTCTCGTCGATTATCGTGGAGAGCCCTGGGCGAGGCTGTTGGAAACAAGTCAACAGCATAGATTTATTATAAGATTTATTAATACAGTCCTGTGATCTCGTCAAGTCTTGTTATGCGCCTGGTCCGGTGATACTACTGTAACCATGTTATGACCTTATACTGTAAGCCATCGAGATTCCCGGGAAACACAAACTAAACTAACAAAGCCATTTTGTTGGCACGGAGTTCTGGTTCAGTTTGATATATATATATAATATAATTTAGATATATAATATACTGTAAATAGTTACGTTACTCAGTTTCTACACATTTTTCACCTATTTATTCAAATAGAAAAAGTGTAAGTGTGGAAAGGCCTTTAAAAGGGTGAAGGAAAAAGTAGCAACCCTTCGAAAACAGATTGACACAATGCAGTCCTCTATGATGTCGTCCATCATGGAGGATTGCAGTCCACGGTAAGGGGCCTTCAAGCCGAACTCCGCAGGACCAAGAAGGACTACAGAGAGCTTGAAAGGCAGATTGTGTCTTAAAGTGTGAGATGGAGAAATGGAGAAAGAACTAGCCAGTAAGGAGGGACTTCAACTGGTTTAGGCAAAGGCAGACCCTCTCAACTGGACTAGGCAAAGGCAGACCCTCAACTGGCCAGGGAGGATGACCATTCCCACCCCATCTCACAGACCCCAGTGGACCCCCCCCCCCCTATCAATCCCCTTTCCTTCCCACATAGGAGAGGATGCAAGTCCCGTCGTCAACACCTCGACGCCAGAGTCCCATTTATCTGGCGGTCACACAGCCAACAGGTACACTTTAGAAACCTGTGTCCATTCAAAAGATGGAATTTGTTGTCTTAGATTATTTATTTTCTTTTGTCTGCTAATTGTGTCCTGTGCTCTACATATGTCAGGTCACTAGAAGCAGAGAGCATGCTAGACACAATGTCACCATCCCGACAGGGACTCCTGAGATTCATTCAAGCCAAGCGTTACTGTGTTATTCCGTAGTGTTACCAGTTTACTGCCTTGTCTCCTTGGCCGCCGCGTGTACCTCTGCATATCTGCCTTTTGTGTTTTTGACTGTGTTTCGCCTATGCCTTGCCCTGCTGTGCCTTTGCCTGTTTTTGTGGATTACCTCTATTTTGACCCCTGCCTATACCCAAACCTTGATAAAAGCGTTGTTTCTACTTACTGTCTACACATCTGTGCTATTGGTTCCGAGCTACAGAGTTGTTTCACACGATGCTCGGCGGAGAAAGAAACAGATTTTAGACCGAATATGTATGTCAACATAATTCCATAAGATGTTACAACATTATACTTATAATGTAGGCCTATATGTATCCATATTTGGGTGAACCCTGGTTCATATATTGGGTTTATTAGAAGAGTGTATATATTTTATCAACATTTTCTGTTTACTCACTTTTATCTTGTGCTCTGTATCTTCAGTGGGACAAAAGCAGGGAATGTTAACACAGAGCCCCAGGACCTACATGCCAATGAGCTGAGCACAGAGATTGTAGATTCTGTGTCCAAATGAGCTGAATCTGGGGAATGTACAAATTAAACTCGTATCTCTAAATCAACTTTACAGTAGTTAGGCACTATATGTGTGTCAGCTGTAATACATAGTACTCTACACACCCTTCAGTGGGTTTACTTTAGCATTTGCAGTGAAAAAAAGTGACCAGACCAGTTTCTCACCATCCAACCTATAGACAGTACATAGTGATGATGTGACAATAAATATAGGCCTATGGATTTCTATAAATTGTATGTATAAATGTTGAAATGTCTCAGAGTTTTAGTGCTTCACCTGAAGCGATCGTGCTTCAATAGTGTAAGTAAAATGCAGGTTGCTGTGTGCGTTCAGCCACTCTTGGGCTTGGATTTGCTACCACAATCAACAGGCCCACAGTCGGGGTCGGTTGAGACCTGCAATGGAAACTATGATTTTGCGACTTGTAGAGGGAAACAGATTCCCTATGCTAAACGTCAACTATAATATTAACTTAGAACAATAAAATTACCTAGCTGCTTTAATGTCTTTTAACTAAATGTCTTTAAACATATCAAAAACCTTGTTAATGACATTTCATAAGCTTAGGGGGCGACCAGCTGGTCACGTGCGTACATTGATATTAAAAATTATGTATAAAAATATAAAACACAATCTGAAATGGTATGCTACATTATCACACATTAACAGTAATCAAATTATAGTTCATATATTTTGTCAGGTAGTCCTATTTAGAAAAATACATTTATACATTTATCATTTAGCAACACAAAGAAAGACAATTTCACCTATATATCCTGATTTAAACAGAATACCATGTATTTCCACTCTGGTGGGTGGTGAGATGAGCACAGGGTCAGCAGGGTTACCATGGTGACTCGAGTTGAGGAGTTAGCTCGTTTTTTGTTGAGAGAGAGAGAGAGAGAGAGGCATCTGCATCCGCTACAGCCGTCACACCCCAGTTGAGAGTGCAGATTCTGGCAGGTAATGACATTCATTTAGGCAGGATTCTCATTCCTTCTGAGAGCAAAGACAAACTCATTGTAGAACGTGGCGATGTCTCTGTCATGCTAAAAGAAAGCGATCCTAGGGGATTTTAACCATGGCGGATTTTAACGTGGCTTGTGGCATGTGCAGAGAGAGATGAGGTGTACCCCGATGGACATAAAGAGCTGGACACTTTCTATACTATCGGATTCGGCCGTCACTTATGGTGGCTCCCAGTGCATACAGAATCTCACTTTTAGCTCTACTTACAGATGTGACCATCTATATTGTGAACATAAGAAAGACTGGTTGACCTTCCACAACACCAGTGTGTATTAAACAGAGGAGGGTTTGTCTGTTTCATTGCACTTTCGAGGAAACCTGTTAGTGCCAGTCTTGAGTTAAGACTGTTTATGTTGTTCTCTAAATGTTTTTTCTTATTGTGGAAGGTAAGGGAAATGTTGTCCCTAGGTAAGTAGTCCTTTTGGTCCAGCAAAACTACACTGCTGAAGCAGTGTAGTTTAGTGGCAAGCGGCAACATTCGATTCTAAGAAATGAAGCCAAAACGTGCAGTTCCTCGATTGGCCACTTGAGGCTGGCTCCAAAAGTGAGTCAATCCCCATAGACCCCCATGTTAAAATATCCAACTTTACAGCGGAAATAAACATGTTTAAAACCTGGTAAAAAAAAACAGTTTTGGTCTCAATAGCTAGTTTCCCCGTTCATGACAACAGTACAGGTGGTGAATTATTTTATAACTCATCAGTTGAAATTATATTAAGCCATACATTTATCCATTCATTATACATAGCTGGGAGTTAGGCGTGAGTCTGACATTGCCAACGGCCAGTGCAAATGGCGATGGCCAGAGACAGCACACTTGGCTTCAAAACCAATCTTCAGAAAATCTATGGGTGACGTCACAGAGGGTTTGTCCACTTATCTATATCTTTACAACACAGTTAGTTATGGTACTAACTATTTATGGCAGTGACATATCTCTGTTTTTGTTGTAGGGGTGCCAATGTCCCTGTGGTAGTAGGACAACTCTTATATGGTTCTGTAGTAACCATATAGCAAAGCGTTACTGTCCTGGGTTCCTGGTCATCCAGCGACAAAAAATAGAAACTATTTTTTTTCTTTTGCATGTTGCTGATGCCACTGACTGTATTAAAGGCCCATCAATGGGTCAAAACAGTGTGAATCCAATAAAATTGTCAATACACATTAAAGGACTTCTTGGTACTTCCTGGGAAAGCATGTGGAAGTTCTCTTCATACCATTGGGTATTTGTTGCTGGTGTTTAGGACTTTGGCCCTTATGTACAAGACAGGAACAGGCCACCAAATCAAATATAAAGGTGATAGTTTGGATTGTGTTCTGGGTCTTTTCAGTACAAGCGTCATCTCTAGCAAGTTTGTACTGATTTGGAAACAGATATAGAATAAGTATACTTTCTGGCAAAGACTTATGCCAGGAATGTCATAGTACACCTGCTTGGTACAGGGGGCGACAGAGAGTATTGTGTGTCAGGTATGTTACTCAATTTGTAATCAAAAACACACAACTGAGCCAGTAAGTGGGCCAACCTTTAAGCATCCTTGCACAAGGTACCTTATTTGCTCCATGTAATAGCAGCATGTAATTGTAAGTCGCTTTGGATAAAAGCATCTGCTAAATGAGCTAATAAAGCTACTGTCTGTATACATTTGCTATTAAGTACAAATTGTGTAGAAAGGAGTACAATTTAGTTCTGACTGACTAGTCTGTAAGGAATTTCACACTGAAAATTGGTGTTGCAAATGTTCACTCTAAAAGTAAAGCACTTTCAATCAAGTTTTAAACTGTTGTATATTGTTTGATAAAAGGTTCAGTTCTAAATCTGATCCTCTGTCAAGCAACAAACCTACAGTTTTGCATGAATCCGTCTCCTATGTTAGTTTGCCTAGAATATTAGCTTTTACTGTCATCACTGCATAAAAAATGACATTAACTATAGCTCATTCAGAGTTATGCTTTAATAAAAGAGGCAAATGCAGGAACAGAGAGGCTCTCCTCTGGATTTCTTGTTTTACTTCTGTTCTGGCTGCAGCAAGAGAGACTGAAGCTTACCCAGTGAAACACATGGCTCTAAATTTACTCACAGAACGTACTTATAAGTGGCCCATCATGTGTAATCTTACACAGATTAACCCTGTGGTGCATGAATTATTAAATCATGTACTGTAGGGTTAAAAGTTTGTAATTGTATTTTTCTCAACAAAAAAATAAAAATAAAAAAAATAAAAATAAAAAAAGGGATCATTCCCAATGTTTTTTTTTTAAAATAAATTACACATCTGTCCACTGTAGTGGACACCATGCAATTAAAAATTTATTCCAATGGCACTTAAAAAAAAAATCCCTATATATACACTGTACTATCAACAAACAAAAAAAAGTATGGCATAAGTTCTAAACTTATTTTAACAATTTTCAGGGCTAGAGTAATTTTATTTTAGAAATTATAATGTGTCACGGCAGTGTATAGGAGTGGTGACCCAAATGCAAACAGGGAGCAGGCAGTGGTGTTCAGGGTTTTAATATAATAATCCACAACGGGAAAACAGAAAAAACAGATAATGTCCAAACTAAAATGCAAGGCCAAAGGCCAGGGGAAAACCAAAACACGGGGGAAACAGGAACAGGACTGGACAAGACACGGGGCACGGGGCACCACAAGACAAGCATAACGAACCCACACTGGGACAAGGGAGAAGAGAGGCTAAATACACAAGGGGAAACGAGACACAGGTGAGGGGAAAATGTGAGCAAAAAAACTTGCGCTCAGATTAGACAGTAATACCCAAAACATCAATTTGCTTGCAAATGTAAAAAGTGCTTGGACTGGGGCAGGCTGAGGCCAGACATGAGCAATGGTTTTGTTCGGTGAGGCAGCAAATCAAACGGATCATCAAGTCCACGCCAAATTCAAAGCCAGATTTTAAACAGATTGTCCCCAGACGTGTACTTTCTCCACGATGTGTCCCAGGTAAATGATCTCCTTTTGTACTGAAGCTGAAGGTTTGTTTTGTTGGGGCAATTTGCAGGCCTGTGTCAGCGCAATGCTTCTTCCTTATATTTCCGTAACCTTCTTTAAAGATTCAAAGCATAATTTGTTTTCACTTCTTTTGTCTGGGTGGAATTGTTTTGACATGTTATTGGCTTTGTGTAAGGCTGTTGGAATCTAACATCATCCTACGTACTAACTGTCGCTCAGGAAGAAAAGTGCAAATGAAATGTAGTACATCAAGTGCTAAGGGTGACAGCCAATGACAGCGAGCTGTTGGGATTTTATAATCTACCGCTGCGCTGCGAACATGCTGTGCTACATGTCGCCACCCAGCTCCCTGGAGTGATGCAGACAAAATGCCAATGCCATGGCATGACGGCAAATAGGCTACATATTGGATTTTAATCACTGTGGCAGTAAGGGATGACATTTGTAAATCCAATATATCCATTTGGTCATGATTAAGTAGTGATCCAATACCTACTGTATGTCTGTGGTGAGAAATGTGCCTGTGGTTGGATATTAATCATGCTTGGCCCTAGGGAGCAGCCGATGGTTCCTAGTGTCTTGGGACTTGATGTGACTGGCCTGAATCTCTCTTTGGGGTCATGGATTGATTGGGAATAATAATTGGGAATGTTAAGGATATCCCCAGGTAGGGCCTCTGTTTGCCCTCATTACTGAAACACATCTGGGAATTAAGCCAGTGCTCACCATTCAATTGTTCACGGTCTTCCTAAATGCTCCACACCAAGAATTGGAAAATAAATAATATTTTCAAATATCAGAGGGGTAAACTTTTTGATTATGGATTATATTAGATTTAAAAGGACAAAGGTATTTTCCCTTAACAACACCGGAATCAGCTGTGCTTACCCTTCAAATAGAAGAAATTATTTCTATGTGTTGATGGTCATTACGGCCATTTAAAATGGACTCAGAAGAAGCATAATAGTGTCTCTTGGAGGCTTTATTTTAGGATGAATTTACACAGTGTTTGCCTGCCGAGTGAACTCAAATAATGGGACACTTAACTCACTGAGGCGCAAAACACTTGAATGGATGCAATTAAAGCAAGGCAACAGTAATTTTTCAATGCAGTCATGCCTATCAAATTGATCACGCTTTTTCTGGTTTCCAAAATAGCAAAGGTTGGGGGGG
>JAOEHI010022827.1:0-16936 GCA_025447815.1 Percopsis transmontana | reverse complement strand
CAGTGGTAAAGGGGTCCATTAACCGGGTCTCTCGCAGAAATGAAGACGGGAGGTTGTTTAAACCAGCGGTTTTTAAAGGTTTTGACCCATGACCCCAAAACCCTCTGAACTCCAACGCAATACAAAACGAACAGATCCACTGACTAAGAAAACGTTTAGAACATTTTATTATAACAACATTCACTTTTCTTTTTTTTTTTTATTCCACATATCAATATTGTGACTCCAAAATAAATCCCACTTGAGAAACACTGGTTTAAACAAGTCCATAATAGTTATATATAACTATAATCGTAATATTTTATATGATTAGGAAGCGCAGTTTTATCTTGTACTAAGTGCAATTATTTGTTTAGACTAAAGTAGCTATGTGGTGTGTCAACAGTAATGATAAACTATTGGCTACCTGCTGTGGAATTATGTGCACTTTATTATTTATAATTCACTTTTAGTAAATATTAACGTTTCTGTAAATTTAAGCCTTGATTTTCACTAATTGTGAAGTAGAAATCCTTCGTTCTGCCATACATTTGCCAGCCAGTAGGCTAATCTATCAAATAATTTAATATGTATTATCTCATCATAACTAAAAAAAACGAAATACGGTAACACTTTATTTGAAGGGATGTGCCTAAGACTTGACATGACACCGTCATAACCATGACATGACACCTGTCATGAACATGAAGGAGTCTTTATGAATGTTTGACTCTTGTCATTCTGTAAATTATGTAATTTCTAGTGTCAAGTTGACATTTTTTGGGATGTCTTAGTTAGGACAACTTGACATTAACATGCCATGGCAGGCCTAATTATCAAACTTAAACTATTTAGCTTATTATATTACATTAAACTGTCATATGTGGTTTTGACATTGGCTGTCATGAGACTATTATAATTGTGTCATGAACATTTTCCTTGACCTCAACTACAGTTGTGCGATTTAGACTACTCAGTTTAGATTAAGTGTTATTACACTGTCAAATACATTTTCAAGTGTCATGAAATATTCTCTTCACCTCAACTACAGTGGTGCAATGTTTTAAAATACCTTAACAAAAGCAATAGACAAGTCGAGAGGTAGTTATTTCTTTATTGTATTTGCACAACAAATGTTTAAAAAAAATATAGGTATTGTATATACATCCAGGCAAAAAATATACTTTTAAAAAGTTTTTTTTTTATAAAGTGTGATAAATTGTCACTACTTTAAGTGTATTAAGTGCACTTAAATTGTACTATAGTACTACTTTCAAACTACTTAAGTGTGCTTCAAGTGCATTCATAATGTTAAAATGAGACTAATTTTGTATACATTAAGAGCACTTAAGTTCACTAAGCAGTGTGTTTACGCTCTACTTCATAATAATACTGCTCACATACACATAGGCCTACATGGGTTTTGGCCAGCTCCATTAGCCATTCCCCGATTAGTTTGAATTTCAGAACATCGCAAGAATAATAGTCCGATGAGAACCCTTCTACTTACAGGATATCTTTTTAACATTCTTTATCTTTTTTTTTTTTAACTTTTCTATCATGAGATCGGAGATTTTATCAGCACTGTCAATCAAAGGGTGACTGGGCAGGTACAGCAGCTACGATTGGCTGTCAACATGAACACGGGATTTTGTAGTCGGTAACACCCCCTCCCCTTCCTCTCCCATAAAGATATCCTCTACTACTGCAATATCTACTAAAGTAAAAAACGATATATAGAAACCTATTGCACAGCTGTGCGGACGAACGAGCCCCTCCCATCTCCCCCGTAGGCCTACCGTCCTGTCCAGTTGCACTATATGTGTAGTAGGCTATTTATTGACACTACAATTATCCCCATTCAGTCGACACATCTCACTACGCTATCTGGGGTGGCGGGGGGGTTGGTGTGGGATTAACGCACTGTGGAGTAATCTGGTTTCAGCACCGTGGCCAGCGACACGCACTGCTCGACGGCGATCGACCATGTCTTTTACGAAAGTTGTCTATACATTTTATGGGAGATAAAAGATTTGGTAAGAAGGTTTGAGTTGTTTCCGACTTTTGACGTTGACCATGTTGTGTTTGATGAATTGGTTTTGTTATGTAGGCATAGATATCGTCCGATAATCCGTAAAAATATACTGCGAGGACGTTGTATTGTATAAGAATTTTTTGTGAGTTCTACAAGTCAGCTGGTTCGAAGCTAATAGAGGTTTTATGTGGGAGTGAGCGAGTGGGAACAGTCGAAGGCTGCGCGCTCACGCGGGAGCGCGTACGGGCAGCATAGCGGTTGGAGCCTGGAGTCGCCAGGATGGAGATACGGCCGGACAGGTTCAAGATTGTGGCCGCCAAGACTCTCGGGAAAATATATGGGTATGTAAAATAACTCTGAAAGTCTATTATCGGTATTTTTTAATAAGATGACAACGATGTCTTTTATTTGTGACGTGGGCAAAGACGCGTTTCAGTTCAAGCAAAAGAGAAATCCCACTTTCTTCTTCTCAAGTTGGCTATAGAGTCATTCTATGAGCTTAAAGACGGCTTTAATGAGGGAGACAACTTAGTTCGGGATCAATATGTCAGGATGACCGACCACAACATCTGTCTTTGGACAACAAATTTAACAAAACTGAAAAAAATCAAAACATGTCACAAATAGGTTAAAAACCACAAAAGGCTTCATTAACCACACAAATAGGCTACTATAGCATTCATAAATGGACAATTGTCTACATAGGCCCTTCTGGTTCACGCACATTGCTTGGTGTAAGATCTATGAAGGTTAAACCAAACTGTGCTATTGTCAAAAATACGCCATATGGGACATAGCTTGGTGTTGGTTGATTAAACCAACATTCTTTTAGGAATATCGTTCCATCGACTCTTCTGTTTAGTATGTAAGTATGTTTCTGTCATCATAGTAGCCTATTTGGATGGGACTACAAGTAAACATCCGGGACCGTCTGTTATTCCACCTACCTCCTCAAACAGTAAATGTATATATAACAGTATGTGTATATAACTTTGCAAACAGCCTATAGGCTATTGTGTTTTTCAACAACAGATGGGATTATCTGAATAATTATGTAAAAAGTTTATCATGGAGACTTTCTAGTGACACCGGATAAAAATAATGACCAGGAATTTAAAAATAAGAGGGTTCATATAGTCTGGTCTGAAGTAACGCTACACATTGACGCATTGCCACCCGAGCGCAAAATGTTTGCGGACTCTCCTCTCGGGATTTGAAGGAGTGTCTGAGCGCACAAATCCCCTCCCGAAATAGACCTCTCTCTCTCTCTCTCCCTGTCCAAGCTGTCGGCCCACGTGAGTCCTTGCCGACCGTGTGGGCTACGCCTTCGCCCCTCCCTGCCCGTTGGGAGGGAGGGAGTAGCCAATCTCGTCTTGTCCCCCTGTGTCCGCGGGTCCGATCATAGCTTGTCATCACCCCCCTCCCCCTCCTTCCTCCCTAGCACTTCCACTCAGGATTACTCCCGCTACGGGACAGTGTCCGCGCTAAGCTTCTATTTCCTCCAGAGCACGCGCTTCTGCAGCGCTCCCCTGACTGTGTACCGGGCCGGCGGAAAGCTGGTCGTGCGTAATGCGCACCAACTCTTGTTTCCGTGTCGCTCGCCTTCTGTATGACAGCCCTGCCGTGGCTCTATCTAGGTCTTTTATTCGTTGATTCCCCAATATTCTAAACCTGTCGATCACACCTATTGTATTTTGTTCTGCCTTGTTCTGCTATATCAACCTATATTGTGTTCTGTTTTAGTTTTGCCCTCTTCTGTTCTATTCCATAATTCTCATTTTTTTATTCAACCTTTATTTAACGAGGTAAAGATGTACTGAGATTATAACCTCTTTTACAAGGACAGCCTGGCCAAGAGGACATAGATAATTCAATGTAAAATTGCTAACACAGACAACATTCATTTAAAAAATTTAGGTACATGGGCATGCACCTAAAAAGGCAATGGTCAGATCAAAATGTATCGACTAGCCAATCAAATTGGATTAAACACATTGGAGACAATAACTAATAGTATTAGTTCCCATGTCCTTAAATATTGATATGAATTCTCCAAGAGAGATCGGTTTTCTTTTTTTTCAGTTCTTTGTGGTCCATTACATACCTGTAGCTTGTGCCTGCCTGTCTTACTGACAATATCCCATCACGTATTTAAAAACACAAAATTAGTCTCATTGTTCAGGAATCAGTCCTGAATTCCTAACCTGTTTGAATCCTGAATCTTTAGTTCAAATGTAATTTTAGTTTTTTGCCCTGGGGTGAATCATTCTCCTAGAACCTCAGTTATTGGGCCAGTGTTTGTCCAATGTACTTTTCATGTTAATTAAAATGATTGTATGTAATGGTCTCCACAATTTACATGATTCCTAAATCCTTCACACGGTCAATGTATAAGGGCGCGTATGTCTAGCTGCCAATACTGTCGTCTGTCGACTTTGATTTGCACACGACTGTGATTTGTTTTAGTTTGAGCAGGTCAGTGTTATTTGAAACCTCGCTAAAATGTGCTCCCTCAACTACTGTCAATAGTCAATAGTCTTTTTTTTTACTGTCAAATCAGTGGTTTAAAGCCACTGATCTCTGAACCATACCGCCGAACTGCCCTCAAACATGTCCTTGACTCCTGACTTAAGAGATTACACTCACGCAAAGAGCCTGCTATGCTCCCCGTACACAGACCAAAGACTTACTAGTTCTTGATCGGGGAGGAATATCTCGACAGTATTGTCAACAATGACACCCTGGGGAGTGACAATATCTCTTAGAGAGAGCAAAGGTTTGACAGTCAGGTAAACTGATGAGGATTATGAGGCATATTCTCTTTCACATATTCTCTTTCACTCAGGGTCACGCAATGTCGATGGGAAGTGAGTCTGTATGGGCGATGGCAGCAGAGGTCTGGTGGGTTATTTTTAGCTTTTAGTTTAATAAACAGGTTCGTACCCCTGGATAGTCGTTAATAAGTGTAGTAATGAATGCTGAAAAGGGTAGGTAACTAACTATTCCTAATCTTAAGAAACAAATGTGTATTTTTTGCAATTGTGCAATAAAAGAATACAAGAAACACAATATAGCTTTTTAAAACCTACAACACATTGAATTACAGTATACAGTACATTCTGTATCGTTTATGCCCATAAGACTAGAAACAATATATGTTAGAGAGAAATGAATCCTAGCTATTAAACTAATCAGACTGCTAAACAGTTACTGGCCACTAGTATGCCTTTAAGTTATGAAGGGATTGATGACAAGTGATGTTATCATGTAGCAATGACGGGGAGAAGGGCTAACACTTTACTGAACATGTTACTGAATATATGCTAGCAATATGCTAGCTATCTTTATTAGAAGAGTAGTTCAGTCCTGAGAGAAAGAGGAATTAATAATGAAACGTACAGCTGAAGATGAACAGAGAGACAGGAAGAATGAAAATCCAGACAGGGAGAGAGAGAGAGAGAGACAAAAATAGTCACCGAGAGCCAGAGATATAAATAATTCAACATTGAGAATCATTAATACTTGATCAATGTCAAATCTCCACTCTTGAACTATGTTCTTCAGAATTGTGTAGCAGAAAGTGTACAGTATTTGTTGACTGGGGAAGTGTTTAGCTGGCTATAAGGACAGGATGGCTTCTCCCTGCCACTAGATGTCTTATGACTCCTGTCATCGTTCCAGTTTCAGGACCATGACAGTTTCTTATAGAGATTCTCTTTCCTGACTGTCCTCGGGTTGCCTTGTTGGTTCAGGACTTGAACTGTATGCGAAACTCATGTGGGTGAATGAATAAAAGGGTCTTTGCTGTCGAAGAGGGAAGTGGACCATCAAAAATGTCATTCTAATGCATTCTGTAATAATTTCTAGTCCATGAATTGCAGTTAAGATATGTTTCATGGACTTTTCATGGTCTGATTGGTCAGCATTCCAGCATTAGCTCCTTTTGACCATTTTTGCAGGTTATGTATTTTCCCAAACATGTTTTCCAATGGAAGGAAAAGTCAACACGACTGCATCGCTACAGTTTGCGCTTGGTTCTTCGGTTCTGACAACTAAAGGTAGCTTCACGGCCAGCCCTGTGCACACCTCATGTTTAATGGATACTCTGCCCCAGGGAGATACATATTTTATGCCCCTTCTGAGCGGCGGTGGCCGAGGGGTCATTAGCAAGGTTTCTCAGTGAGCTATCTGTAAAGTGGGTGGGGGTGGGGTGGGGGAAGGGTATAGAAAAGAGATTAATCGAAATGTGTGTGCTCGGTTTGGACAGAGAAGAAAAAAATGTACCGTTGTGACAATTTTCTGAATTCACTGGGTGGTGCTGTCATCACTGTGTGCTTTAACTTACGGCACTGCAAGGAAAAGCCATAGCTACCAGAACAAAACACAACAAAAACAGTTAAAACTCAGTCTCTATGAAGTCTCTATGAAGGGGTAAGTCAAGGATACCTTGGACTGGTCACAAAGAGCTAGCATCGAGGGTTGAAAGAGGCATGAGACTAAAAAGACGATTAATTGCCTCACGAGGGAATTTCGGTTTTCAGTTGTCTGGGGCGCTGATTCAAGACATCCTAAAAGCTAGGACAGGCTAATCCTGCAGTGGAAAAAGAGCAGTTGAGGGTAAAGGAAAAATCCTATCATCATCTATAGGCCTCTGAACACCAACCCAAGCTGTTAGAAAAGAATGGATTGACTAATGTAAAACCTTTGTTACCAAGACATTTAATTGTTTTTTAGGGTCCCTCTAAAAGTATCAAAGTTATACATACAAACAATTTCATTCATATTTCTAAACTCAAAAAAACAGAAACAGCTAATTTTACAGATCAGACCTCTTCTCAGGACTGTGGCCAGTTCTTCTCAAACTGTGGGTCGGGTCATTGCATATCTAAATGACCATACCATCATGGATTGGGCTTCAAATCGGACATTTTTGGAACGAACCCTCTTGACCAAACATCCCAGTGATCTTCACCCCCCCCCCCCCCCCCTCCCTCACCAGAGCGCTAGAGAAGAAACAGGAGAATGGCGAGACCATCGAGCTGTCGGCGGAAGGCCGGCCGGAGCTGGTGGAGGAGAAGGAGATGCCGGTCGTGGACTGCACGTGCTTCGGCCTCCCCAGGCGCTACATCATCGCGATCCTCTCCGGCCTGGGCTTCTGCATCTCCTTCGGGATCCGCTGCAACCTGGGCGTGGCCATTGTCAGCATGGTGAACAGCCACACCGTCCACAGAGACAACAAGGAGGTGTTGGTGGTGAGTGGTGGGAGACTGTGACGAATGTGCTGAAAAATGGCCTTCTGACCGTCTGGTTGTTTCAAAGCAATAAAACCTTTCACTTTTCTAATGCAACTTTTCATCTCATTCCCCCAACAGAAAGCCCAGTTTGACTGGGATCCAGAGACAGTGGGAATGATTCACGGTTCTTTCTTCTGGGGATACATCGTCACCCAAATCCCCGGAGGCTTCATCTGTCAAAAGTTTGCAGCGAACAGGTCTGCTACCACTCATCTCATCGTCGTAGGGCTACTTCAAACCGTTTCTTGTACTGGCTCTAATTTTCTCCACTTTCCTGCTCTCCCAGGGTGTTTGGCTTTGCCGTGGTCGCCACCTCTTGTCTCAACATGTTGATTCCAACAGCAGCGCGGGTCCACTTTGGCTGTGTGATCCTCGTCAGGATCTGTCAGGGACTTGTGGAGGTGCTCGGCTCTGCTCTCTGGCTCTTGTTTGCTTTTAGAAGAGTTTACACCATTTTAATTATCTTCTTTAGTTAAAGCTCCACTCCACAATTGGGATGTAGTGCCTCTCGGGGACTCCTAATCCCTTCACCGGCCACTGTTTGGGCACGTGCTCTCTGAGTTTTAACCACAAGGGTAATGTCTGACGCAAACTGCAGAATGTCCCTTTTTAACCGGACAGATCCAGTCTACATGTTGTAAACAAGGGCCTCGGTTGATGATTGTAGAAACAAAATCATAAAACTGAGATAAAATAGAGAAAAAGACAGAGGAGTACCAGGGGTAAAGTCTGTTAAATATGTTTTAGGTACGTTTTTTAGAAGATTTAAAAGATGTTACTGATGTAATTTAGTAATCTAGGATGCATTTATTGTTTAAAAATATCCCACTTTCACTCCCTGCGGCTTCAGGGAGTGTCGTATCCTGCTTGCCATGGTATCTGGGCAAAATGGGCACCGCCTCTAGAGAGAAGTCGTCTGGCCACGACAGCCTTCTGTGGTGAGCTCATGCTATCACCCACCTATTTCCTTTCTCTGCCGTTTGCACTGCTAGAATTTGTTACAGTATGTTTGGAAGCATCTGGTTACTGGATGTCTGTATCCCAGGATCCTATGCCGGAGCTGTAATTGCCATGCCATTGGCTGGAATTCTGGTGCAGTACTCTGGTTGGTCGTCAGTCTTCTATGTGTATGGTATGTAGATATGCTACTAATTGTTGCTACTACCGCTGGCACTGCAATAACAATATTCTAGTTTTTTGTTTGCTTTAATTCTTATTTCCTTTATTAATCAATATTTGAAGAAAATGCCAATGATTGATCAAATAAATAAAAAATAAAAAAGCCCAAACCATATGGACATGCTTGTACAAACGAGGTAAAAAATGAAATAATAATGAAATAAATAATCCAGCTGCTGCGTCAAACCCTTTTGGTAACCTCACTGAAGTCACATGAAGATATAGATCAGCACTGAAAATAAAATAATAAAATCCACTTGAAAGGCCAAATCAATAAGCTTCTCATTCTCATCCCCCCCCCCGCCGCACACGCCCCCGCCTCTCCTCTCTGTATCCGTTCCTCCCCCAGGCAGCTTTGGGGTGGTCTGGTACTGTTTCTGGATCCTGGTGTCCTACGAGAGCCCGGCGGCCCATCCCACCATCTCAGAGGAGGAGAGGACGTACATTGAGGAGAGCATTGGGGTGTCGTCCCAGAACCAGACACCCGTGACGGTCAGTGCCGTTTCCCGCGGGACGCAGCGATGCACATCTACAGTGTGACATCGCTGTCAGCTGAACCTAGCAATAATTGCCACATAACGAATTGTACACTTTTCTTAACACTGTAACTTGATTTTGCGTCTTGAATTGCCGGTGTGGTTGAAACCGGTGTTCCACAAAAATGGTACAAACATTGGTTTGAGACTCTGAGAGCTTGTGTCCCTTGTGGGTCATATTTCTCTCTACTCCTCCCCACTTCAGGCCAATATTCTCAGCCTCTCTCCCTGCAGCAACAGGCATTTGTGTTGTATTACAAAACATAAACAGTGACCTGGAGAGAAAATGTAGGGCTCTGGGGGTGCTATAACGTAATTGAGGAGTGCACCTTCAAGACAAAGAGATTATAATTAAAGTCGATCAAGCTCAATGCCTGTGACTTCCACTAGTATACGGAATAGGCGGAATCTTTTTAATGTATTAGAAGACCTCAAGCTTATAATCAAAGCTAACTTACAGGGTCTTTCTTTACTTTATTTTGCCACAATGTACAATTTAGAATACAATTACAATTATAATTTGGTCATTTAGCAGACGCTTTTTGTCCAATGCGACTTACAAGAACATTAGTGAAGACATCAAAACTATGAAATAATGAATGAATCAGTAGATGTGTCCAAATATCTGACTGTGCTACATTGTACTTCTAACTAAACTACCAAGAAGCTATATTTAGTAACAATTTTGGCAATATCTTAAGATTTTCTCAATGCTTTATAAAGTGACTAACGCTAGTCAAGCAACAATCTGCCAGTCACACAATCACATTTTTATCTGATGAATAAAGCGACTAAGCCAATCAACAGTCACTGCTATTGATCTCTGCTGTCGATTATGTTGTCACAACAGAATCTAATGTATACATAGATTTGGGAAATAATATAGAATCGTAGACTGGTAATCTACTTTTAAATAACATCTCACAACAGTCGAGAACACGGCGTAATCATGTGTGTGGATTTCTCCAGCATTAGGCAACCATAGTGACTGTAATCTTTGCGATTGTAATGTTTTGCTGCCGCTGTATAGAAATTCAACACACCGTGGAGAGCATTCTTCACGTCCATGCCCGTGTACGCCATCATCGTGGCAAACTTCTGCCGGAGCTGGACGTTTTATCTGCTCCTCATCAGCCAGCCCGCATACTTCGAGGAAGTGTTTCAGTTTGAAATCAGCAAGGTAACTGCAGAAACAACTAAACACACGGCCCATGGGTCCATTCAAGTTCCATCTCATCCAATGTCGAAGTGCTAAAATGATAATGTACTGTGGTACAGTAGTTTTTATTCTACAGTTTAGACTTAATCATTTGGTAGAATTAGTAAGGGGAATCTGTTTTAATATTATCATGAATCTTCAGTACACTGAAAGACTCATTTACATATTGCAATAAAGATATGCTAAGTAAAAAATGTTTACATGTTCATCCAATCACCTGCCAAGTATTTTGTGCCTGCCTTTTCCACGGAAGCCTGGTTTTGTGTAACAAACCATCTGACAGAGTCAGGTTACTAACTTCCGTCCAATTCATTCCCCCGTGTTCTTTTTGTATTATGACTTCTGTTAGGCCCCCTAATCGTAGTTCACACTTTAGTTTGCTTCCAGACCTCTTTCACGTCGATGCGTTACTTAGTGGGCCTTTTAAAGAATTCCTTTCCTTCTCACTCCAACCAGGTGGGCATGGTCTCAGCCCTCCCCCACCTGGTCATGACTATTATTGTACCCATCGGAGGGCAGATAGCGGACTACCTGCGCTCCAACCAGATCATGACCACCACCAACGTCAGGAAGCTCATGAACTGTGGAGGTAGGAGGGAAACACTGCTGTAGCAGCTGATGTTGGGATACCGTTGATATCTAGAGTTAAAGTTGCAAAGCATCTGTATGTTTTATCCCTTTAATTCATAAGGCTATATATTTAAACTGCCAATGTGTAATGTTTAAAAACGATCCCAATCTACAAACCTGGGCGATTTTAGCTAGCTGTTTACATACGTAACAATTTCTGTCTAATTACCCCACATGGATTGTTGTATTGAGTAATTCAGCTATCGGTTCTCTCATGAAAGAACCGTGGCCGAAAACAAGTCTTGGTAGCTGTTTGACCAGGAAGTGGTTCATATGAGTGGCAGGATAGTCTAGTAGTCTAGATGTTGGACTCCCAGTCTGAAGGTTTGAGCCCTAGAGTTGGCCTACCTGTAAGCATCCTTGAGCAAGATGCCTAACCCCTACCTGCACCATGTAATTGTAAGTCGCTTTGGATAAAAGCATAAGCTAAATGGCAGAGATGGCAGATACGAGTCTTTTTAAAGATTCAAATAATTTTACTCCGTTCAATGAAATAATTGGTTCAAAAGAGGTTCACTGTGACATTTCCGGTTTCCCAAAGCGTCACATGTCACTCCTGACCGAGATGTTCCGTTCTCGTTCAGTGAATGAGTCATTAAACGATACATACATTCTTCCTTGACGTTCAGTTCTCCCAACCAACGGCATGGCCCTAAATGTAATCACAGCCCGCCTCCAAATGGATATGCTCTCATGCTAGAAACAGAACAGTCTGAACAGTCTGAACAGTCTTTAAAAAGAGGAAAGCCATACCAGACTTAATGCAGTCACACATTAACAAGTGAGAGATATTTTAAATAACAAATCAGTGCACGTTGAGTTGAATGAATTTAATTCACTTAAAAGATTTGTTCCTTTTGAACGAATTGCTCGTGACCGAAACATCAAAAATCAAAAATCTCGTCGTTTCTTCTCGTGGTCATTAAAAGGTCACAGGTCTATTGCCAGGACGTTCTGACAGTATCGGTTGCATGAAATGTTGTGGATCTAGGAAATTACGATTGTTCTCCCATTGCTTCTGCAGCAGTCTACAAAAACTCTGAGCATGAGCCAAAAGCCTAAAAATTAACAGTAAAATGTTAATTACAGGGTTAAGCACTGAGTCATCTGAGGTGAGAACACGAGTGCTGTATAAAGCAAAGATGAGTCACTGTAAAGTAGCAACTCTGCTTCTGTGGACTATTTTTGAACTACAGGGAAATCAATAGAGGCAAGGGGAAACATATACATATCACATTGTCAGGATCAGCATCATGAATAAAGCCTGGTCCGGGCTAGCATAAGGCACCAACAGCATTTCATGAGCTGAAAGATGGGGGAAAAACAAGAAATCATGTCCTCATTATCTCAGGTTTCAACACCATGTCTCACATTAATGTGATTCATTAGCAAGTAAAGTCCAGCTCCCTTTGAATTGTGTAAGCATATCACTCAGGACATATTCATCTGCTTTGGTTTACCCAGGCCAGTGGTTCTTAACCTGGGTTCGATCGAACCCCAGGGGTTCGGTGAGTCAGTCTTAGGGGTTCGCCGGAGGATAAGACACACCCGACTCATATGATTTGTGATGACACGCCCCCCTTCGGTGGGTTCGGTGAATGCGCATATGAAACTGGTGGGGTTTAGTACATCCAACAAGGTTAAGAACCACTGACCTAGGCATAGTTAGAAAGACACTATTTAAATGCAAGCGCATCCAATGTCTGCAAGTTTATCACAGTTTAGCCGTTAGCTTAATGCACAAATTAATCCTCGACTCTGTAGCTTTCATAACTCAATGTAAATCCTCACAAAAACAAATTTGTTTCTAATTCCTAATTTGTTCTTGGACCAGAACCGGATCGGCATTTTCGTCCGCATATGACCTTCTATTGTTTCTCAAAAACTGTCTACACGTGTTCTCAGGTTATTCCAGTTTCAAGGATTAAAATATTGTAATGTTTAATTTAAGATATATTTACGTTTTGGACTATAGTGTACATTTAATTATACTTAATATAAATAATTTCCTTAACAACAAATTTGAGTAACTTAAAATTACATTCTACCTGTAGAGATGGAGATTTGCTTTGTAGACATGACAGGAGTATGTTTTTGAGAAACAATAGAAGCCAACTGCGTTCAGACACAACTGTGAGACGCCTTGTGTTAGGCGCTGGACTGGGTTAACCCATGGCGAACACCAGCGTGGAAACACGCCTTTAGACCTATTGCAAGTAAACGATGTCCCATCCTATCTGCTCCCGGCAACCAGGCTTCGGGATGGAGGCCACCCTGCTGCTGGTGGTGGGGTTCTCTCACACCAAAGCTATGGCCATCAGCTTCCTGGTCCTGGCCGTGGGCTTCTCTGGCTTCGCCATTTCAGGTGAGGCTCTGCGGCGAAGTTCGTCCTGTTCTGCTCTTTAGCTTGTTGTTCTTCGCTTGTTCTACCTCGCTCTGCCAGTGCTCTTTAGTTTGTTCTTCTTCGCTTGTTCTACCTTGCTCTGCCACTGCGCTCTCACTTCTCACACGCTCCACAGTGTGTGTGTGTGTGTGTGTGTGTGTGTGTGTGTGAGCGCTGAACCACGAGTCACCTGACGAACTGGCGTTGATCTCGATTGAGACTAGTGGCGTCGATAAAGCACAGCTAATTAGTTGGATGGCTCCAGTCGAATAGCTACAGAAAACTTTATTTCTTTCGTTCTCGGATTGTTCTTTTGCTGTAATTAGCCCACTTGCTATATTACTTGATATAAAACTGTTTTATATGGTCTCCTCCCGCAATCAGCCAGTTCCAGTTCACACACTACATTTCCATGAGACCAATTAATCTATATAAATTATTATTTGATGTGGATTTTATTGCGTTTTATGTTTACCCACAATGTTCCAAACTTTTGATGGATTACTATTTCTTTTATTTCTTCTTATGCTATGCGCCCTTGCTATGCTAAGGTTTCAATGTAAACCACCTGGACATCGCGCCCCGCTATGCTAGTATCCTCATGGGAATCTCCAATGGTGTGGGGACGCTATCTGGCATGGTGTGTCCTCTGATAGTGGGAACAATGACCAAGCATAAGGTGAGAAGTCCTTAGAACCACGTGATAAATCGTTACGCGTTCTCGCGGTTTTACAGTCACTTGTAATTGGCAGCCATGCACATGCACATGCAGCATAGCATGTATGGTATGTTTAGCTTTAAGCTTTTACACACATTTCCAGTACAGTTCACAAAATAGACATTGATTACACACACACACACACACACACACATACACACAGAGACTAATTGTAATGGTACCTGGACATCTGTCATCAATCAGATAATGTGACATTTCATTTTATCATTCTGTTCTATCCTCTGTCTCTAGTCAAAGTCATTTTTATTTATCATATGCACCGAAAAACACAGGGTCATTCTGTACAGAGAAATTCTTATGACATGGCACGCAACATCTACGCAGTAGGCATTAAGCTAAAGTTAAGCAAACAAACGAAAGCAAGTTTAAAAACGTTTAAGAGCACAACAATATAACTATACAAAATTTAGCAGCAATACTGATATAAATATTTATATACAAACAATGTGCAGTATGAGCATACATTTAAATAGCTGTTATAAATCTTACAAATGTTATAAATACTAACAACACCTCTAACAACCCCTCTCCCTCTGTTTCTTTCCTTCTTCTCTCGCAATAGACGAGAGAAGAATGGCAGGGGGTGTTTCTCATTGCTTCACTCGTTCATTATGGAGGTGTTATATTCTATGGTGTGTATCTCCTCTATTTTCCCTTCATTTGTCTGTCAGCGTGTTGCCATACAGAAAACTGTGTGTTGTTGCCATTGTTGTAAACCAAACGAGATACAGCATTATAAGCTGTGGCATTGTTGTTGATGCTTTATAGCACATTTATTGTAGCTATAGAGGCTTTACTGGAGGTGTATTTGTGCATTTAAGTGTTAACAATTGTGTTTCATTTGACAATCTCTACTAGTATATTTTCACAATTTTTGTGGCATCGTCAGATGTCACCTTTAAAAAAGGATTAAAGGAACATGACGAATTGGCGACCCATCTGGTCGCAAAATGCAACTGCACTCTATTTGTTTTTTAAAGCTTTGCCTTTTTTAAGCCTTTCAGACTCAATGTTTACCGAAATCACTTTAGATGTAGTTTTAGGTTCCACATACACTTTTGTTGATATGTAAACGACATCACTTCCTGTGTGTCGGTATATTTCCTGCAGACGTCCTATCCAGTAGCCATAGAGCACACGAAAGCAGCTTTTACTTCTCTCCGCCATGCAGGACTCTTTGCATCCGGGGAGAAGCAGCCGTGGGCCGAGCCTGAGGAAATGAGCACCGAGAAGTGCGGGATCCTGGACGAGGACGAGCTGGCGAACGAGACCGAGGAGCTGTACCGCTCGAGCGGCGGCGGAGGCTACGGCGCCACAGATCCCAACGGAGGGGGCGGCGTCGGCGGGGGAGGGGCCTGGGTGTCAGACTGGGACAAAACCGAGGAGTACGTCCAGCCGGCCGGCATGAACCACTACCTTTACGGAGGAGAACTGGACCGGGAGCTAAGATAGAATGAGGGGTCCCCCACAGATACCCTTACCGGAGGGTTTCGGGTATACAGTAGCAACACGCAGAGATAATAGATTACACACAGGTTCCCCAGTGGCAGAGGGGATGCTGGGAAGGGGTGGGACGGGGCAGACACCGTGCTCAGCAAGACTGACCACAGTATTGTTACTGGACTGTGATGAATGACCACCGTACAGCGGAAGTTTAAAGTGGAGAGGGAGGCAGGTAAATCCTGTGTGTGTGTGTGTGTGTGCGTGAGGGAGAGAGAGAGAGTGTGTGTGTGTGTGTGTTTTCTTTTGTGTACCTTGTGTGGTGAATAGGTTCAGTGAGACTATTTTAGGCCTCTAAAGCCTCTTTGCTGACGACACAGCTGTTTCTCTATTGGGAGAGAGGTGTGTTTTTAGGCTTAGCTTGGTTCCTGTCTTTAACAGCACATGGTTTATTTCCCATATGGTTTGCAGTGTGAGTATTGTGTGGTTGTAGGGTTGAATTTCATTTGAATGCATCTCAGCGGTATTGATATCTGTTCAAGATGATCAATCGGCGGGCACATATTGGCACATGAAAACCTGATAGCTTAAATAACATCGGTGTAAATTCCTTAATGACACTTTTAAGATAATACAAAAAAAAAATAAGCATCTCACTTGTGCCAATACAATATTTTACTTGGTAGTACTGGTTTGCTTATCCGGTGATATCATGAGAAAGTCATTAAAACCCTTCCAAGTTTATTTACTCTCTGTTAAAGGTACCCTCCTCCATTGCGCACCCCCAGAACCAAACCTCTGTCCCAGCTCACTATATATGTTTTGAGACACAACTGTGCATGCGAGTGTGGGCACACATACGGGAATGGATTTCTGTAGGGTGAAGGGTAGAGAGGAGTGCCTGCCATTCAGCACTCAGGTGCTTTCTCCAAAGTTTCACATCAAAACAACAGCATTTTTGTAACGTTCCATTCTAGACACAAATCTAGGGGTGTACCTTTAAGTCTATACCAGTGGTTCTTAACCTGGGGGTCGGGGTCCCGACTGGGTCCCGACCGGGTCCCAGGGGGGTCGCGAGAATGCTCCTATAGACACAATAATAGGAAAAAATAAACAGAAAAAAAAAATTACTTAAAAATAACTAGACGGACTATAGTTGTGAATGGAATCACTTTGGGTGGACACTGTAAATATTTTGCACTGTTTAATCCAGTAGGTAGCGGTAATGACAACCGCTAAAACGCCAAAGAAGAATAAGAATTTAAAAAAGGCAAAGTTAAGCTAGCTAGCTAACGTTAGTGATTTTCTCGACAATGGAGAGTTTTCTAATAAGTGGCACTGGAAGCGGCAGAGCTAACAATAATGAGGAGAAACTCACAGCAAAAAACTCTGAACCACCTCTGTGCATCAATGCAGGCCCAACCATCCCATTAAGTGAGTAGGATGGAGGTGTATATGTATGTGTGTGTGTGTGTGTGTGTGTGTGTGTGTGTGTGTGTGTG
>JAOEHI010022816.1:4328-24825 GCA_025447815.1 Percopsis transmontana | reverse complement strand
TAAATTGTAAATTGTAAACTGTGTGTGTGTGTGTGTGTGTGTCCAGGCTGTGTCAAAGTGACGGAGCAGTGTGTGCCCTTGCTGCGGCGCTGCGCCTCCCTGCAGACGGTGGACCTGCGCTCCTGCTCCCTCCTCTCCTCGGAGAGCGGCCAGCTGCTCTCCTTCCCCTCCAACCCGTCCTCCTCCGCCACCTCCTCAGCCACCGCCACAGTCACCACCACCACCACCACCACCTCCTCCTCCTCCTCATCCTCCTCCTCCTCCTCTTCCTGTCCTCCCGAAGACAGAACGCTGCTAAAGAACAGCTAAGGCGCTTTTTAATGATGTCATCATCGGACACACGGCGCAACAATGCAAGGCCTCAGTCCCCCCGACCCCCCCCCCCCGCACCCCTCGCTCAAAAAACGCAACTTTCCTTCCGTACGCCAGCCTGCCAACCTGCACCCAAACCCCGCCCTTTGACATAGTCTCCTCCAATACCCTGCTATTACACTACGACGAGGACACATGGGAGCGAGGGGGTGCGCTATACAGAGCGCTGCAACGTTTCTCTTTACTTCAGAACATTTTGGTTTGGTTTATTTTGTAGATTTGTGCTACAAATCTACAGACGATGACCCACGAGTAATAAGAGGTGGGATGGACAAATCGGGAAAACAATGTTTTGGGGGGAGGGAGAGTTTAAAAAAAACTTTAAAAAAAAACAAACAAAAAAAACAACCTTGAGCATGTACATATTTGTTCTCTGTACAATTTGGGTGTGTGTGTATATATCTGTAGTTTACTGTAAATGGCCCTTGCTTAACCTACGAAACCCCCCTCCTTGCTTTCCAAACAACCAATCACCACACCATGCTATCCACTCGCTTACCAAGAGCTGCAAAAACCCCAGAAATAGGAAAAGCAGTATTTTCTTTGATTTCCAAATATGTTTCCGGGAACAAAAGGCAACACACTGCTCAAAGTGGGGGAAAAAAACAAACTCCATCCATTCCACACTCCATGGTTGTAGCTCCACATTAATCACTCCTAACTTTGACACGGTTCTTGGGTCTTTATTTACAAATGGTTAAAGTTAACAGGAAAGCTAATCTCTAGTCAGTGTTTGGAGCTGTAATTCAACTGTGCATCATTGTAACCCTTACCGACCATGGTACACTGCTTTTTGGTCAGACTTTGTGTGAGAGCAAAAACACAGACATGGTCTAAACGGCGTCTGACATTCACTCCTAAGGTTAACTGCCTGAGAATCCTTGAAGGGGTTATGCAACAAAAAAATCTAGTAATACCTAATACCCCAGGAAGGTGGTTGATAGAAAACAAAGCCCAAAACACAGAAGAACATACACTACGATGATTTTACTTTAGTGGCTTATTTCAGCAATAGTATTACCTCAACAGGTCTTCATTAGATAAGTCTGACAGAGACCACTTGAGTAATCCAGTAATGGAGCATTACCTCTGTGTTTAGGGTTCTGTCATAAATCTCAAAGAATTAATACAAAAAACTGGAAGGGTGTCTGTTTGTTCCGTTATTATCATACATCTACACTTTAGATAGACTGCTCTGTACATTTGTTGCAGTGTAGACGGGTAAGATTGTCTGCAAATGGCAATTATTTGTGGGTTACCTTTGGACAATTAGCAGATTTACCCTTCAATACTTCACCTATACCATAGGCTTGACCCCAGCGATGCACACTGCACTGACCACCTTGACATGGAGTTATTGCTGTGCGTTAACACTGCGAGCAACTCAGGAAGACAGAAGTCGCATGATTTTCTTAAGCTTGAAAAACAAGGGTGACTTGCCTTGAAAACTTAGCTGCGGGTGAATTTTTGGCTTGCAAATGAAAGGCTAGCGTTTCTAAGCGTCCCACTTATAATAGTGATGCCATCAGCGCTGCTTCTCTCAATCAGTTCGCTCTAAGTCACATAGTAGTGTGAAACAAATGCACAGTTCAGTTTAGCTCTTCACTGACCAGCTAACTAGCCCAACACTCCCGCTGCTTTAACTAGCTAGCTGCGCTGACAGGGAGCATAATGAATGTACCTGCCCCCCCACCCCCCAAACCATGTTTAACAAAATCAAGTCAAACTCAAGAGTGCGTGTGTGTGTGTGTGTGTGTGTTTTAAGAACAATGTATAATAGTGTTATATGTTACAGAGTTATCTAGGAAGGGACAAGCAGATAGAATAAAGCAAATATGGACAAGTGGAGCTTCCCACATATAGTAAAGTTCATTAAACAAAAACGTGTACACTTGAAATGAAACATTAGGTAATATACGTTCCTTCATAAACAACGTCCCTTCCACCACTACACTTGGCCAGTGATGGAGGCAAAAGAACATTCCCCACATTCCTTCCTCACTCATCTCCCACATTATTATGTGCCATTTATTCTTATTTTTCTAATGTATTTCTTCATCTTGCGTTCCCCCCTCTTTGTCTCAATGTGCCATTGCGCCCCCCCCCAAACTGGTAACTGCAAAACTCAGCTACACCTTGTATCTGCAATCTTTGCCATTGACTTGACAATCTAGGCTGGGTTTTGATTGATCATCACAGCCTAGGTGCTGTGTTGGCCTGTTTTTTTAAGGGGAACCTGAAGGTATTTAATGGACCCAAATAATCAGTGTTTACAGCTGGGCTGTCTATTAATGTGGCCAAATACAGTTGACACCAAATTAAACCTGTAATACATGACACGCACAGCTAACAGCTACAGTATCTTGACTGACTTTTGTGGGGTTTGTAGGCTAGTAGATTCATATCCACATCTGTTATATGAAAACGTGTTAGACATGCCTTGATGGACACATTACTAGTTGTTACTTGTTATTTCCAGGACTAAGTAGAATTTAATTTTTTTTATTTTTTAAAAGCCATCTAACCGGATAAATGATACCGTAAATGCAACCAGAACTCGACTTGCTGTTTACACAAATCACTTTATTAGTGTTGTTGCCATTTTTAAATTATGGTCATCTTTTTTAATTTTTTTTATAAATTCATGTCTTTTTCAGGGGTGCAAAGCTAGCAGCCGTTCTGGCAGGAAATCTTCCATCCTTATGGAGGTTTGTTTGTATTATTTAAAAGGAAAAAAAGTGTGGAAAACATTTGGTTGACCACTTCCTGTTTTTGACAGGGGGTGGGGGAGCGATTTTCTGTCCTGTCCTGTGTAGGTGCCTCCTCACCTAGCTAATTTGCTATTTTTGATTCGCAAATTGAGCGCTGCTATAAGGGCAGTCAGGATGAGTTGTTGACAGTATTTGTGTAGAAGGCACTTTGCTCCATAATGGGTTGGATTTGGAGTGTTCCGTGTGTGTGTGTGTGCGTGCATGCCTGTGTGTGTGTGTGTGTGTGTGTGTGTGCGTGCGTGCGTGCGTGCGTGTGCGTGGTCAGACCAACCGTCCTGGAGTGTGATGGAAACTGAGCCTCAATGTCTTCAACTTTCGCCTCAACCAATCTTCTGTTTATTTGTATCTCCTTATCCAACCAACTGCCTGATTTACCTCCCATCTCTTCTCTTCCATTAGGTTTTTCTGTGCATCATCTTCATTTGTTTTCATCTTTGGCTCAGATTGCAGTTTGTTTTTCAGCCATGTGAATGTGACTTGCAATGTTTTCTCAGGAGTACTGCTTTTTGCTATTGTTGACACTAAGAGTTTTTAATCCAGAATTTATTTTTTATTTTTTAGGTGAAATAACACTACCATCCATTTCAAATGGAACAGTTTCTTTTGCTTAGCGTATGAATGAATGGATAATGCATTTTTAGCTAAAACCCCTCAAAGAGGAAGGCCTCATCCAACAGCTTTTTATTCCGGGGGGTGGGTTGAGAGTGATTAATGCTCCAGTTGATTTTAAAATAGAAATGCCTCTGCTTTTCTGCTGTCACCCTCTATGTTTAAATACTGCCTGTATGTTTTTTCTGATAATATTTGGGCATGTTACATGTTCCGTGGAATCGTGTTGTTTTTGTTGTTTTGTTTCCCCACCCCCCTTTCCTTACAAGACTGCAGTGTGACTATAAGGGGCCTCATTTATAAAAAAGCCTTATTTCCTTATTTAAGAATTTTGCAAAGACTTTGATCAAAAATGATCAATTTTATGACTGTGGCACAATTTAGTTTTAGCTTTGGAAAGTTTTGGCTTCTTTCAATACTACTTTTATCCCCATAAATTATGTTTTGTTTGAGAAAATAGCTTTTTGTAAATGAGGGCCCAATCAAAGGGTGGAAAATAGGTCTGATGAGAGCTAGCAAAGAAACATATTCATATTTTGTCTCCCATTACCTCAGACACCCAGCTCTGTCATTGTAATTTCATTATTCTGTTTTACTCAGCATTTGTTGACTGCGATGCAGGCCTATGTGAAATAACTGTCTTATCGTGTGAGGCAGTGGCACTGACTGGGGGTGGGCGGGTGGGCGGGTATTGGGATGAAAGCAAAAAAAAGTTTGGTTTACATTGTGTTCCTATTTTTTCAAATGTACAAGACCAAGACAAATCATTATACAGCCAAATGAATCATTACCTTAGATTTTAATAATAAGAATAGCAATTTAGAACTAGCTAGACAGTTCTGTCTGTGCTGGCTGGCATGTAACGGGTCTTTACCTTAGCTAGCCTGTTTCATGTTAGCTAGTCAAGAGACTAAATGTGGGCTATTAGCTGAGAAGTATTTGTTGTTAAATGGCCACAAGGCTGTACTGCTTGTCTTATTGCCCCCGCCATGTTAAATGTACTGTGATGTCAGCACTGGTGGAGGGCTTGACAGACATACTAGCAAAGCGCATGTCCAGTGGGCTGGAAAATTGCCATGTTTTGCCATCGACACACCAGATCAATGTTTCAGTGTGAGAAACTGTTAAATCTCAATGGGTCCGTTTTTAATATTGTTTTGGTTGTGTTTTTTTTTTTACTGTGACTCTTAATGTGGGGATCAATTCCCTGCGCCTACAATGTCAGCTGTTAATGCATATCAGCAATATGAATCTGTTTACTGTCTTCCATAAAAACAGGTGACAGTTATGAAGATATCAAATCTTAGTGGAAGATAACCCTTGAATCACTGAAGCTCTTATCCAATCAGATACCAACAGACAACATATCTCACCTAAATGGCCCTATCCCATATCTCTTAGTAAAGTTGACCCACAGCTTGACAACCATACCTTTTTGTGTCTTCACCTATCTGTGTTACTCTTAAAGATGCACTGGATCGTTATAACCATTATCATTGCCATCGTCACCTCTTGCCAAAATTCCCATTTTAGTTGTGAAAAGGGCATTTTATCCCATTTCGTTCACTTTTTTTGCTTTTTTTTATACTTTGTCCATGGCCTCCATTGTGTTGATTGGGGGGCGGGGGCGGCAAATGAGAAGAAGTTGGAACAATGAGAGAAAAAGACCAACCCAAGGCAGCTACTTATGAGTGACTACTGTAAAATGACTAACTAAATAAAGACAACGGGGATGTTTTTACAATGTGTATTCCCTGACTGTTTATTTCTTAAACAACTAACTAGACGTTGGACAAAACAATATGCAAAGGAGGTATTCATCTCTCTCGTGGGTAGTCTGTTTGGGAAACCAGCCTTACAAGTTTGTATACAATAACTTCACAACGATGTATTATAATTTTGTTTCAGCGACTGACAGAGGTGTGCATATGGATTCAGGCGATAAGATCACACAGTAGGCTATGTTAAAAAACAACTAATGGCAAAGGACTAAAGGAGAAAATAAGAAATGCGGAGGTCTCAAATAGGCCAGTGAAGGGACAGTAAATGTGGAAAAGGCTGATGCAGTCATAAAACCTATAGGTCGACTGTTAAAACAAATGTAGTGATATTTGACTTAATTTTAAATGATTATTTTTAAATTGTCGTGGGCCAACTGTGCTTATTGCTAAATGGTGTTTCATGAGTAAAGCAATTCACAACACCGTCTAAGGTCCCCACAACCAGAATACAAGCAAAACAGCTTTGTTTACAAGTGAGGAAACGACTAACAATTAGTTATCTTAGAGTGTATACATAATGGGACTGTAAGCTCTGTTTTCAGCACTAGGTATAATTGGTACAATTTAGTTCAATCTTTGCTGATATGATTTTGTGTATGAATGGCTGAGTAGACTGTTTCAAGTGATTAGGGTCAGCTCTGCATTTTTTCTATTGTTGTAAAGACCAGTAATTATTAGTTATAATGTGACGTAGGTCCAGACGTTACTTTTTATACATGTTAGTGTAAATGAATAGATTTTATATATTATATTTTGGTATTCAAAGAATGAAGAAGAAATGTGTTATGGTTAGGCTACTGTTCAATTTACGTATTGCCCATAGGCCTACCTATTACACCGCTGATGTACTAAAAGGGGGGCTATATTTAATCCAAAGAAATCCAAATAAGTAGTGGGGTTTGCGTGTGTGAAATGTGCTTATGAAACACTCGTACCTATGATTAAAGCTATACTCATTAATTTATTCACTTCATCTGAAATTGAGAGGAACGAGAGCCACTCATTGCCGTAGCAGCGTGGTCCCGTTATTGTTTGTAGGTCGCGAGGAAGAAAATTGTGGTAAGATTGGCTACCGGTAGTTACACAATTAAGCTTGACATGCATGTTAATGTCCATTCAAAATGTTATAATAGCTCCTAGGATATGCTATTGAGCCTTCAGGTATGGAAAAACATAACATTTAGGTTAACATAAACCTAAACACTAAAGTTACCACCCAAATAACGTTCTTACTCTGACGTGCAAGCAAGGTTTCTACATCAACACCACACAGTGAATCGAAGTTAAATTGACTAGTATATTTAAAAAAACAACAACATAGAGGTGATATCCATCTCTGCTGAAAACAAGCCAAACAAACAATGACATTAAAAACAAATCAGCAGTGTCAAGTGCAAACTAGGTAGCTAAACATATTTGGCTTACCTGTCTGATACTACAATGTACACCTACAAGCTGACTATATAAGACTATAAAATAAGATAGCAATTTCACAGGGAAAGAGAGGAATGTATCTCTAAACAAAATTAAGGGTAGGCTATAACCCGCATTAGTTATACGATTTGCGTTTTTAGTATGGAACATGTTTGGCTGTAGATAACAGTAGAGACTTTTTATTCAGATTACACACCCGGAAGGAACTGCATTAGATGGTGACAAGCAATTGAAGCTTTTACAGCATGTTCACAATTTACAGCGCAACTATAAACTAACAGACTTTGGTTTAGCAACAAATTAATCTAATAAAAATAATGTATTAAAAAAAGGTGGTAGACGCGCACATGGGCGCGCACAGGGGCGAGTGCAGAACAAACGCGGTCGCGCGGGAGAGAAACAAGGGGTGGAGAGTTTTGCCATAGCAGCGACGCGTGATATCCTTCCGCGGGAGACAAGTGCGGCCCTTTCCCTCCAGACAACACAGGATGCGAGCTGGCAGCGTTGCTGCTAAAAGACGCTATTTTACCCTACTGCTGTTACATTTTCGCACATAATCTGAGTAAAACAGTTAACCAGGAATTGTGGGGAGCCTACGCACTTTTCGGTGTTTTTGCTGACTTGTCAACGCGCTGGTTAACGTTTGTTGAACACTGAAGAAATATAATCCGGTTTGAGTTGTGCGCGGCAATAGAACTAGCTAGCTTGCGACTACTTCTGTGAAGAGTGTCTGCCGGGGGACAGAATGGAGCTCATCACAATTCTCGAAAAAACAGTCTCTCCAGGTGACTATACGAAACCAAAACCGTCACAGCATCTTTAAATACGTTTACAACAACGTTTCAAGGCGACGTGCACTGGATTTGTGTTGTGTTTCCCAGCCCTTGCCAACTGGCGAAAGTTGGGAGGGAGGAGGGAAATGCCTAGCGAGCCGACTAGGCGGGTAGCTGGTGTCGCTAGCCTTAGCGATGCTAACTTAGCTACGGCCTGTTGGTGCTAACGATGGGGTTTTGGCTAAACATGCGTTACGATGTTGGGAAAACGGGGCTGTGTTGTGGAATTGAAACGCCGCTAACTGCCATTAACAAAAGTATCTTCCATATACGCTGTCATATAATGCACGTCTATTTCACATCATCAAACGCGATTTGACACATGCATGTGCTGCTGACCCTGCCCATGCTACTTTCCAGCTAGTTAGCCATGCTGCCATAGCTAACTTACTAGCCTGCTAAAGTTCCATTCATGTGCAAATTATTCGGCCTTTCAATGCACGTCAGTAACTTGAATGAATGTGTAACAAATGCATAAAATGTGCCTATGTTCTGTTTTGTCGATTTAAGAAATTTTACATTGCCGTTTTAAGCGGTTGGTTAGGTAGTGGCTAAACTTTGTTAACGTTACTTTAAAAGGCTCTAGTGAGTTGGCCGGCTAGCATGCTTATTGGTATCTGGCACATTCTGGCGGCTAACCAGCATGGTAGAGACGCATCATGCAGCTCCCGAACATTAGTGGCTGACATGATGGTAATGCTTGGTCAATTACAACAAAAACAACTTAACTTTAGTCTTTACTTTCCAGCCTCCATAACATTAGCAGCTACGTACAACTTTTTGTTTTTTTTTAATTGTGCTCTAATATAAAACAATCACTTCCTGTCCACATGAGTATATAATGTACACCATGTCATGTCTACCCAGTTTGCCATATGGTTTATGAACACTATGTACATCGCCTTTTAGTTATCCTGGTCAGCTAGCCAATTAGCTTACGGTACATTCAATAACCCTGATTCTCCCACCCCTCCTCTCTCTCTCTCTCGCGCGTCCCTCAGATCGAAATGAACTGGAGGCGGCACAGAAGTTTCTGGAGCAGGCGGCTATCGAGAACCTGGTTAGTATTGTGCCGGTAGTATTGTCTACGCACCACCTGAAATGAAAGTAGTCTTGCTAGCTATCAGTGCCGGTTGTATTTACGGCTGGCGCGCCATTCGCTGACACAAGTGTGGGTGGATTGGGGGGGGGTTGTAGCTGACAGCTGCTTAGCTAGTAGTAGCGCGCGGCCGGCTTTTTTCCTGTGCGCTTGGCCCTCCCGTCTTCATCCCTCCAACACACGCATTTGAATACTGAATGGAGCCAGCCAAGCTCGCTAGCGTTAGCATTCCATGTTATATACACACATGCCATCTGGGAAAGGCTCGAGCCTGTGCTTTAATAAAACCTTAGTCCTGCTAGATTTGATCCTAAAGGACTACTGGGTTTATTTGCCTTTTATTGCATCATGGGGGATCAAATGGCTGCCATTGCCTATTGTAGTAGTCCTGCTCTTTTTGTGTAGATCTATAAGTATTATGTTATCGCTGTATCTTTCTCTTCTTGTATCTGCTGCGGTAATGGCTGACTCTTCCCTCTAGGACCAATAAAGTATAGATGTATAGAACAGTTAAGGTATATGTTCCCAGGAGGAAAAACTGTAAATAAAAATGATGGGCCTATTCGGTGACATTGGCTTTTTATTGGGTCATACAAAACAAATATTTTTCTTATGCAATTGTTCTGAAATGGGTGTAGGTGGACAGCAAAGACAATGGTAGACCCTTCAGTTTGGTGACACACAACTAAATCAATTGGGTTACAAAACTTCCAGTACTTTTTTATTTATTTATTTTATTTTTTTGGAGGGGGCATAAGGTTTTACACAACATATTGGTGTATGCATACATATTTGTTGTTGTGCCAACCCAGAATCCCATATAATCTTGTCCATAGGGCCGTGTAGGTTTTATTGCTCTGTAAGCTTAATCATGATTGGCAGTTTAGCATGTGCTGTCATGATGCAGCTCTGATTGCTGTTGCAACATTTTTCATTACTCACAAGTTCAATATCAGATTAAGAAAGCTGCAATGTCAACTAAAATCTCTACAAACTGTCAACTTGTTTATTTTTATTCCACACTAAAGGGAAACATTTGATACCAGGTCTTGTAAAGCAGCAGAAGTTTTTGCTTACATGTTAGGCTTGCTTTGTCAAATTTCCAACCTAAATCAGACGTGCACAATGACTGCTACTACTACATGATATTTCCCCTAGGCTCTTTGGCCCTCAGTAGCATTCCCATACGTTACACCTGTTTCTTAGTGAAGTTAATACACCGCTATTTTGAGACGGGTAAATGTAAAATCCCTTAAAGTAGGTGGGTGTGCACCATATACCTGAATGTAGGCTCCTCTGTCCCAGTGACACGGTACAAAATGTGCTCCCATGATTAGCCTAGACTTTAAGTGGTCTCCTGTACTAAATCAGTAGTATGCTAATATATTGGCTTTAATTTAAGATATCTAACCTCTCTGGTTCTCTTTCCACATTGTTTCACCCTGTTTCTCACCTAACATCCCCACCCAATTTCCCCCTCATTTTCACTCCCTTTGTCTTGCCATCACACTGCTCCTCTTCTTTTCTCTCTCTTCCACTCCTGCTTGTGGCTTTCCTCCCTGTAGCCCACATTCCTCGTGGAGCTGTCCAAGGTTCTGGCCAACCCAGGGAACACTCAGGTGGCCCGCGTGGCAGCCGGTCTGCAGGTGAAGAACTCTCTGACTTCCAAAGACCCAGATGTCAAGACGCAGTACCAGCAAAGATGGCTGGCCATCGACGCCAATGCACGCCGCGAGATCAAGACCTTTGTAAGGGAATGGGGCTGGCTGGGGGTGGCTTCACATACCACACAGCTTCTTTAGTTCTCACCATCTCTGTTTGTCTCCTTGCCACTGTCTCGTTTATTCCCTCCTGTCGATGTCCCCCAGGTTCTGCAGACGCTGGGCACAGAGACGTATCGGCCCAGTTCAGCGTCGCAGTGTGTAGCGGGGATCGCATGTGCCGAGATCCCCGTCGGCCAGTGGCCCGAGCTGATTCCCCAGCTGGTGGCCAATGTTACGGATCCCAGCAGCACAGAGCACATGAAGGAGTCCACGCTGGAGGCCATCGGATACATCTGCCAAGACATAGTGAGTAGAGCAAGCTTTTTTTTATCTTTAGTTTTTTTATTATTATTATCTCGCATTGTCTTCCCTCCTTTAATGAATACTTTTTCACTAATAATTCACCACCTAATATAATTTGCTAATGTAGAAGCATTTCCTTGTGGAATGACAGAACTACCATTTTTAACCCTCCTCAGTCTTGGGCTATTTTGGCCGTTTTTGAATACTTTTGATTTAGTCTTTTTATACCTAATTTAAAATAGTTTACCATGCCAATGTTTGGTATCTTTTTTTTTTTTTTTTTCTTTCAGCATATCACCACCTATATACCATATACCATTATTTTTTTAATTTTGACATACTGCATCAACATATTGGACACAAAATACACACAAAAAACATAAAATTTAAAAACTTTTTTTTTACTATATAAAACACAAACATGCTCAATGAAGCATTTTAAAAAGGTGAAAATGTAAACACAGGTTGCAAATGTGAACATACAATGGTAAAATGTAGATAAAATCAAGCTATATACAACTAATTAACACAAAATGCAGGTGTGTATTTTTAGCTATGCCACTCTTGCTACATTACAGAGGTTCCCAAATAGTGAAATTATAACAAAATTTAAATTGCAACTAAATCAAACTATAAGCAACTATTTACAACAAAAAGCAGCTGTGGCCATGGGTGTTTTTATTTTCCGTTTTTGCTATGCTACTTCTCAATCCGTCTCTCTACCGTTATCTCCAGACTACCGCTTCGCTCGCCAGCTTCGATACTAAATTCCCACCTCCCTAGTATATTCAGCCTTTAGAGAAGAGTCGGCAGATTCGACAAAAAATGACGAAGATATTAAGATAAATACAAACCCAGCCCCAGCACCATTGTCCTCATTTTACACGCGCGAAAAAAATATTTTTTATAGCAAATTTATATTATCCTATCTGTTTTTACTTGGTCTATCGACAAAACAAAAACTCTCATTGTGTTTTAAGCCAGCACTTTCGACACAAGTTGACGGCAATGCTCAACGTTTTTTGCTTTGTTTTTATGCTGTGAGGTGTTGAACCGGACACGTGATTTGATCACGCCGGCGTGATCCATGACTTTAAGGAGTTAAACTAATAATATTTACTTCTATCAAACGTGGTCTGCCATTTCTCAAGACCTGCCTACTCTTGAAGCTGCTACAATCACTTCCTAACAACAATCAAAATTAGGTTTTGTTCTGGGCTATGTATTCCAAAATGGAGACTTGAACCGCCGAAACTTTTGTAAATGATAAAAAAATAAAACTTGCCTGTCTTTGTTTTACCTGTCCAGGGACTGCAGATGCCATTTAGCTTTCCAGCTAATTCTGGAACAGTTACAGACTGTCCATTGTTTTTTAAATAAAAAATAAAAAAATTTTTTAACAAATCTAGCTGTTAAGCCGTATACATAATCACTACTCCAAACCAACACTAGGAAAGCATATGGTAGCCTTTATGGCTGCTCGCTAGCGTCAGAGAAAAGTGTGATATTTGACCACCCCCCTGTGTTGGTAGGACCCGGAACAGCTGCAGGACAACGCCAATCAGATCCTGACCGCCATCATTCAGGGCATGAGGAAGGAGGAGCCAAGCAACAACGTCAAACTGGCCGCCACCAACGCCTTACTCAACTCTCTGGAGTTCACTAAAGCCAACTTCGACAAAGAGGTGCCAACCAAAACCTGCATTAGTCTAGTCCCAGTTCTAGCTTGCTGTACAGAGAGGCTAGCATTGAACAGAGTTAATGCTGTCTTCCTTATCCGTCGTGTGCTCTGATGCAGAGCATATGAGCGGAGTGGAGCGGTGAGAATCTCCGCTCCTCGCTTACGGAGCTGTTCACCCCTCCACTCCCCCGCTCAAAGCCACATCAGGCCGCTCCGCTCATTATCGCTCAGTGCTCAACGCAGTTTGCATTGCGCTCCACTCAAAACTAAAGTTGACCAAAGCCAGTCTAACCCCCCCCTACTATGTCATGTTTCTCTTGATCAACAAACAAACAAGAATACGATGATGTTTAACCAATCCAGTCAAAGTTCCATATTGTCAACTAAGTATTTGCTATCCATCACAATGCCTTGGTGCTGTGCCTGCTCAGGTTTGTTCTGTGGGTGAGTGCTTTCTGGGGGAAGGATAGTCTAGTGGTCTAGGTGTTGGACTCCCAACCAGAAGGTCATGGATTCGAGCACCAGAGTTGGCCTACCTGTAAGCATCCTTGAGCAAGATGCCTAACCCAATCTGCTCCATGTAATAGCAACATGTAATTGTAAGTTGCTTTGGATAAAAGCATCTGCTAAACGACCCAATTGTAATTCTGGTAACGTTTGCGTGTGTGTTTTGCAGACGGAGAGACACTTCATTATGCAGGTGGTGTGTGAAGCGACTCAGTGCCCGGACACCAGAGTGAGTAGTATATCCACGGTCGATGCCAGTGGAGTACCTGTGCACTTGGATTGATTGATTGGACCCTCTTGTCCAAAGAATGAAGGGCGGGGGAAACGGGCCCTGACATGGGGTTCAATCTAATCACTGAAGGTCTGTTCACATGGAAGAACCTATCGCAGCCTGTTTTTCATGTTTTGAAATAAAGCACGGCCACAATGTTGAGGGAAAAACTAGAACCAATGGTGTGCTTGCATGTTTGACTCCCGTGTGTATGTTCCTGGTTATTCTGTAATGCCTACTGTATTGTGCTGTAGGTGCGGGTGGCAGCCTTGCAGAACTTGGTGAAGATAATGTCTTTGTATTACCAGTACATGGAGACCTACATGGGCCCTGCTCTGTTTGCGGTAAGCCTTGCTCTTGCATCCAGTCCTCAAAGATGAGATCGGGTCACATGGGTTGCACTGTAATAATGTGATATGTGTCATTAGTCAGGTCGTTTGTTAGGTTGACCGTACTCGCCTTGTTGACATATTTACATGACTCTGTCCAAAATGAGAGTTGTAGCTTACCATAAACAGAAATTAAATGTGTATCGTTTGGCCCCGTGAGCCGTGGAGGCTAAGGGCTTCATTATCTATCTTGTCTGCTTTCTTCCCTGCCACCTGTCTCCTCTTTGTCTTCCCGTGTCCCGCGTCTCCTCTTTCTCGTTCCCCTCCAACCCACATTTCCCCTGGTGTTCCCACTCAAACCTGTTCTACTTCTGTCTCCCTGCTCTGCTTTATCCACCCTTTCTGTTACTCCTGCCCAGATCACCATAGAGGCCATGAAGAGTGACATAGACGAGGTGGCCCTGCAGGGTATTGAGTTCTGGTCAAACGTCTGTGATGAGGAGATGGACCTGGCCATCGAAGCCTCAGAGGTGTGTGAGACAATGACAGTAAGAGTACCCTGTTAAATACTTCTTGAAACATTGGTTTATTTTTATAAATATCTGGCACTGTAACAAAATGAAAATCCCATAATGTAATGAATGTGCTTTTATCTCCATAATATCATTCCTTGGGTCTAAGAGAACTAGTGGTGTTGTTGACCTGATGGCATCACAGTGCCATGTAAACCCCCTACTAATGGTGTATTTGGTCTGTTCCTTTCTGTCCTTGTCCAATGGCAGGCTTCAGAGCAGGGACGCCCCCCGGAGCATACCAGTAAATTCTACGCCAAAGGGGCCTTACAGTACCTGGTTCCCATCCTCACTCAGACCCTCACCAAACAAGTACGATGACATGAAAATCATTCCCAGCATGGTCGGGGTTTATTTTTCTATATCTTTTTATATTTTTCTCATTGATCATTAATGTGTCATATATTCTTCTAGTAGCATTTATTTATTCCCCTGTCACCAAAATATAGTTTTGCTAAAGATTTATTTAATTTCCTCTGAGCATGTTGTAAAGCCCCGCTCTCTCTCCCCCTGCAGGATGAAAACGACGATGATGACGACTGGAACCCGTGCAAGGCCGCCGGCGTGTGCCTGATGCTGCTGGCCACCTGCTGCGAGGACGACGTGGTCCCCCACGTGCTGCCCTTCATCAAGGAGCACATCAAGCATCCCGACTGGCGCTACCGGGACGCCTCTGTCATGGCGTTCGGCTCCATCCTGGAGGGACCTGAGCTCAACCAGCTGAAACCCCTCGTCATCCAGGTGAGCAGCCCCTCGGGAGGGGGTCCGCTATGTCGCGTGACCAACTGCTCACTTTTCTCTCATCTTTATTCTAATAAGAATCTGCATTCCCCTGGAGGTTCTGTTGATGAATGTAAAATGTAACATCACCCCCCCCTCCCCTCCTAATCACCAGGCTATGCCCACCCTGATAGAGCTAATGAGTGACCCCAGCGTGGTGGTGAGGGACACCACCGCCTGGACCGTGGGCAGGATCTGCGAGCTGCTGCCCGAGGCGGCCATCAACGACCTGTACCTGGCTCCCCTGCTGCAGTGCCTGATCGAGGGCCTAGGGGCCGAGCCCAGGGTGGCCTCCAACGTCTGCTGGGTGAGACGGGGGAGGAAATGCAGCCCAGCTCTTGGGCTTTGCGTACATGGTAGAGAAGGGAATCGGCAGGGACCTCGCAATTCCATACTACAATGATTTTTGAGTGCTGAGATGACTTGGTGTTTCCATACATTAACTTTGAAATGAGGGGGTTTGGGTTCTACAGGTCCGTCTGCGATTGTTTTTTTAAATTTTTTTTTTTAAGATATGGACATGGCTTAACGGAACAAAATATAGTTGATGCGACTTAATAATTGGACGATACCATTATTTCACTCCCACTAAGCTTGCATTGAATTTTTTTTTTTAACCTTTGCCAGAAAAGTCAACCTGACCATATAAAAATTGCAGAAGCACAGTATCTCGATACTCCCATGAATTGATTTCTCCCCCCCACCCCCCCAATCCCTAGTACATAGTGTAATTACATAGTGTGGTATTGGTTGGAAAAAGGGCTTGTACTCTACTGGACAGACGTCCACCCAGACGTGTTATGGACCCAACTAATGGACGTCCTCTCCGCCTGTCTCGTCTCAGGCCTTCTCCAGCCTGGCGGAGGCAGCTTATGAGGCTACAGATGCCGCGGAGGACCAGGAGGAGCCCAGCACATACTGCCTCTCTTCCTCCTTTGAAATCATCGTCCAGAAACTCCTGGAGACCACAGACAGGTTGGTGAGCAAGCGTGCGCGCGCACACGCTAGTTGTAGCTAGGGAATCTACCTGAGCTAAAAGATGCTCGATGGGATATGTCGTGTTTCACTTTGTCAACTTGCACGTACACGCCACCTTTCAAGAAAATGGTCCTCCACATCACTCAAACTGAAAACATAGCAGTTGTATTCTGGTAAATATCCTGCTGTAGTTTCACTTCCTCCTTAATCTGTCAAAAACTTCTAATCTGTTACAGAATTTATTTTACTTTAGGTTGCGTTCATTTATTTTTTTATGTTGGGTAACTTTATAATACAAACCCAAGATACCGCTACCTACCCTTTACTTGCTTTTTTTTCTTTTTGGTCATGAAGCCCAGTTACTGTACAGTAGGCTTTTACACCCAGTGTGAGAGCTGTTTCCTGTTGATAAAATTAGAATAGCATAGATGCAGTTGTGGCCACTCGCTTATTTTTCAATAGAGGTATAATTTAGAATAACAGTCTCTAATAATTTCTATGATTAGCGTGGCGAAGGATTGAGTGTTTGAGGTGCATTGGGAGATCCACAGCCACATCTTGCAACAGCCTCTTGTCCTCTCGCCTCGCAGGCCTGACGGCCACCAGAACAACCTGCGTTCCGCCGCCTACGAGGCCCTTATGGAGATTGTGAAGAACAGCGCCAAGGACTGCTACCCTGCCGTGCAGAAGACCACCCTCGTCATCATGGAGCGGCTGCAGCAGGTCCTACAGATGGAGGTGAGGCCGAGCGGAAGCATACAGGGTTTTCTTTATTTGTGCATGCTAACATTTTTGTGGTCTGCACACCTTCAAGTGTTGTATGAAGCCACTTCCGTCTAACGCCACATCCTGTCTCCTCAGTCTCACATTCAGAGCACCTCAGACAGGATCCAGTTCAACGACTTGCAGTCACTGCTGTGTGCCACCCTACAGGTGAGGCGAACAAGTAGTCTTGTGGGAATGTGCTGTGTAGGGAGTTTTATTTATTTGCAAGTCATTGAAATGTATCTCCAGCCATTCATAAAAAAGTGAGTTTTCCAGCCCAGAAGTAGCCTGAACTGTTCATGTGTGCACAAGGGGGCAGTGTTGCATTTACTAAACAGAAAAGTGCAGGCATTTTTTTGGACACAGGACTTAAATAAATCCCTGTCGTTGCAGAACGTGCTTCGTAAAGTGCAGCACCAGGACGCCCTGCAGATCTCTGACGTGGTGATGGCCTCGCTGCTCAGGATGTTTCAGAGCACTGCAGGCTCTGGGGGCGTACAGGAGGACGCGCTCATGGCCGTCTCTACGCTGGTGGAAGGTAAAAACGCACCATAAGGTTCTCGCACCAATCTGAAGAACTGTTCGACATTAGTAGGACAGCAGAAAGACACACTGCCTCTGAGGAGGGCAATAATGATGAAATGTGTTAAGTGTGCCTGGAAGGCCTCATTAAGTGTCTCTTAATGCCCTTTGTTGGACTTTTTCATTTTAATACTCAGAATATGTATGTAATTTTACCTGTACAAACCTGGATAAATGGTTGCATAGAACTGTGTGGTCAATGATGATAACTCATGCACCACGCTGAATATGTGATGTATACCCTTTCCAATTTATCTGAGACTAACACACAGACCGTAAGTGGTTTAAAAACCTCTTGAACACTAGACTCAACATACGGTTGAATCTGGATGTACCCCCCTCCCTTCCCCTTAATGGAAAATGATTCCCTTGTCAAAAAACAGTTTTAAGACTTTGGCATGGAACTTTTCTCATTATGATTGCTTTTATTTTCTATGCTTTATTTGTCACACATCTCACAAATTGTCATTGGTGGATGTTCCCTTATGTGTTGTCAGTGCTGGGTAGTGACTTCCAGAAATATATGGAAGCCTTCAAGCCTTTCCTGGGTATCGGCCTCAAGAACTATGCTGAATATCAGGTGGGACGCAAGCACATTCACTCTGTCAATCTCTCAATCAGGCCTTCTCTGGCAGTCTGTTGGCAATATAGATCCCCCAAATAGACGCCATGGTAAACATCTGCATAACTAACTGTATGTGCCTCTCTGGCAATTGGAAGTGTTTTTTATATATATATATATATAAATATAAAAAAAGCCCCCAGTTATGTTGCACTGTGTTGCTGCCTGAGCATTGGGCAGCTACTTGGCTGAGAGATGTCTGCAGCAGCATTGGTTGCTGCAGACACCAAATGCGTTGACGTCTGTTCCTCCTCCTGCTGGAAGGTTGGCAGTGTGGATTTTATGACGTCGCAGAGTAGTGCAGGATCTGTTGAACCCAGGGGCAATGGGCTGCAAGGCCCCCCGCTGACAGCCTCTGGGTCTCTGCAGAGCCTTACAAACTCACGCAGGCATGTTGGCTCTCTTCTGCCCAGAGAGGGTTCCCCTACATCCTTTTAAGATGACATCCTGTATTTAATGACTTGCACGAAGGCTCTGCTTGGCTATATGTAGCTAGTCTCTCAGGTCTGTTTTTGACATTCCTGGTGTTGAGAAACTGTATAGACTGCTTAATTTGTTGTCCCTGGGGAGTTAAGTGTTTCCTTCCAAATGAATGCGTAATGCAGTGCATTTTAATGTAATGTATTCCACAGGAGTTTGCACATACACACACCTGGTTTAGTGTTGCTGTGTGTTACCCTAGGTGTGTCTAGCGGCGGTGGGTCTGGTGTGCGACCTGTGTCGAGCTCTGATGACCAACATCCTGCCTTACTGTGATGAGATAATGCAGCTCCTCTTGGAAAACCTGGGGGTGAGGCTTTATTTGTTTGTTGTGATTGCTACTGTAATGCCCCCCCCCTCCATGTCATTCCTATCTCTCCTTCACCCTCTGATACAAGTTGTCATTCTCCTCCCCGACCCAGAATGAAAATGTGCACCGGTCGGTGAAGCCCCAGATCCTCTCTGCCTTCGGCGACATTGCACTGGCCATCGGAGGAGAGTTCAAGAAGTACCTGGAGATCGTCCTGGACACCCTGCAGCAGGCCTCCCAGGCCCAGGTCGACAAGGTGGGACGCACACACGCAGTGATGCTGACCAGATAGCTTGATGTCAACACTTACAATTGGGTCGCTTTTATCCTGAGTACAATTGCAAGTATTAAGAAGCGGGTAGGGGTTTAGGCGTTTTGCTCAGGGATGCTTACAGGTAGGCCAACTCTGGGGCTTCTGGCTGGGAGTCGAACAGCCAGACCACTAGACTATCCTGATATAACTGGTCTTTCAGTTAAACAGAACTGCCCAAAGCTCAAAACCAGTTCAACTGGGTAGTAGTGATATTTGTAGTCTTGTGTAGAGCCTAACCGATATGTATTGGCCTATGTATATTGAAGCAGCTACGGTTGTTTTTGTAAACTCTTTGGCAAAAATATTTGGGGGATCCATACTGAAATGTGTGCTTCATGTAGGGCTGCAGAATGAATTGTAAATTACTCAAGAATTTTTGTCCCCTGCAATTTTTGTCCCCTGCAATATGCTAATCGCAAAAGGTCTTTTAGTGCTGCAAGGCTGGGTGTGTTAATGGGCCGAGTGCTAGTAGCATTCCTTTTGTCTGCACTACAACTAGCCATCAGAAGCCGTAGACTATCCAATGAATGTTTTTCTATCCCATGGGCTAAACAGACTCCTATTTGATTGTGTTCTCATTACGTTAACCATCCACATGCAAGTAATGTGTGTATGTCAGGCACATGTAATCTGCACATGAACCTTATTAGTGTGTGTCTTGTAGACTGACTACGACATGGTGGACTACCTGAACGAGCTGCGGGAGGGCTGTCTGGAGGCCTACACTGGCATCATCCAGGGGCTGAAGGGAGACCAGGAGAACGTGCACCGTAAGAGCGAGCGCTCACACCCACAATACTGTACACACCCTGACGCCTGTTCCTCCGCCTGCCTAGAGGTTTGCAGAGTGGATTTTATGGCGTCGCAGAGTAAAGGCGGGGTCTATTTCACCCAGGAGGTGTCGGGCGGGTTGGGCCCGCCACCCCCACCTCCTGGTTTTGCTGGACCCCACAGAGCCATTGGGATTGGCTGTTCCGTCTGGAAGTCGGTCAATCAACTAGTCTTCTAATGCCTCCTGTTTGCCTGTTCTTCTTTGTGGTTTTATTCATGTTCGCCCGCCCTCCCTCCCCTCCAGCTGACGTGATGCTTGTCCAGCCTCGGGTGGAGTTCATCCTGTCCTTCATCCACCACATAGCAGAGGATGAAGACCACTCTGATGGCGTGGTGGCCAACGCTGCTGGACTCATAGGGTAAAGAACCCGAACAGATGAAGTGTCTTTCTCAGGAACCTGTCTGACGATAACTCATGTGTGATGTATAGCCATACTACATTACTGAGACCCATATTTGGAGGACTTTTAGATTCAACATAAGGGGTCAGGTGCAGCAGGGTTCCCACATG